>JAOEGS010001309.1:35662-52586 GCA_025447755.1 Corythornis vintsioides | reverse complement strand
AATGCAACTAGAGTACAGTGATGAAAGCCTCCCCTGCATCCCCCTGGGCACACCACTTTTCATTCAGCAGGATAATGGCAACACAGAGGCTGCCACTGAACTAGAGGGGGGACAGTGTTCAAGCCCTGCAGTCCTGAGGGCCACACCAGTGTACCAGCAACAGGCAGGCCAACAGAAAATGCTTTGCAGCTGCACAGGATCCCACTGAAAGGAGATCCTGACCAGCACTGGGGTGTGGGGAGCTTGGTGAGGGATGGAGCAGCAACCCTCCTTGGATGGGTGGCCTGTGGAGGACACAATCAATGCTACCCAAGCTAAAACCTGGCTCAGAGGTAGACCACTGAAGCAAGTAACTGTTAACTAATGGGAAGGAGCAAAAACTTGTCCACTCTGAGCAAAAAATCAACACTCTGGTGTCTGATTGGAGTGTGCTTATGAAGACAGCACTGCACTCACAAGCTCTGATTCCACTGCCCCACACAGCACCACTCACCACTGCCAGTGGCTATGACACCTCCTGCTCCATCTGGAATGGCAGAGAGCTTCACTTCTGGAGTTCACAGGTCAGGATTTTATTCCTCATGCTACATCATCATCATCATGATGTCTGGCCCAATAACAGATAAAAAAAGGGCACCTAGGAAATCTATCATTGACAATCTAATAAAGACCTGAGTGAGCATGATGATGGTAATGATGATTCTTATGATTAGCAATGAATGAGAAGTAGTTTTCCCATCCCCAGAGATGTGCTGACTGCTGTCAGACCCCATTTGCACTGGTACCTGCACGACCTTCCAAGGTTTTTTAACATTCAGAAAATGAGACACACACTTGGCTTGCAGCAGGCACAGGGAGACCTTAATCCATATATCCCACACTCTGGGCAAGCACAGTGCCCACCAGCCCAGGGGCTGTACTGGTGTTGCCCCTCAGTGTGGTTCAGCCATTCCTTCTTTGGCTTCTCACAATTCCCCTGATTCAGGCTCCAGCAAAGTTTTTTTATCTCATTAAAATTGTTGCTTCTGATGATCTGGCATTTTGCCACAAAAATGACTAAGTGAAAAGAGATCTAATTGTTAATCTGGTTTTTTTAGTGCTGCAGACAGCAATGCTCTTTGCTGGGTCACAAGAACATTAGCTCAAAGGGCCTGATGCAGGAAAGCAAACTAGCTGTAAGATCTCTGGTTTGCTTTAAAATGATTCAGTATGAAAAGTTTAGGTCAGCCTGAGTATCAATTACATCAATCCTCTGTTACCTTATTTACAGCTCCTAACCATTGCTCTTGGAGTACATGTAAGAACATGCAACAGACACACTGCACACTTACAATTAACATACCAGCACAGGAGAGAAAGCTAAAAACCAGGTTATTTGTCACAAACCTTCAGCAAACCAAGTCTGAAAAATATGCTGTGCAGATTTTCTCTTGGAGCAGACAATAAACTGAATAATCTGAGTGACTGGAAGGAAGGCTGAGATTTTGTAAAACATAATATTCCCTGTCCCCCCTCAGCTAAGTTTGCCTCGGCTAGATGGAAGTGTCTGGTTGAAATGTAACCTTCGGGAAAAAAAAACAAACAAGCAACCAAACAACAACCTACTTTTTCAACCAGTGACATCAGAAAGTGAAGTAGGTGCCGCCAGTAATGGGAGAGAGGGGTGGCCATCAATCCTGGTGTCAGGCCTGCTGTCTGGGGGTTAAAGTCACTCACTAGTGACTGAGCCTGCACCAGCAGGTCATTAGTGAGCAGGAATTAATGGGCTCACAAACTCCATCGTGTCCTCCAGAAGTGGAATGCACCATTGGACTGCAAAGCCAGGCTGCTGAGAAACTGCCCTGTTGCAGCTGAGAGAACAGGCTGAAAAAGAGCTCCCAGCAGCAGGGAGAGTTGAGAGAGTTCTCTTTCTTCATAAAGATGCAAACTGGAAAAAGAACACGCTGTCTGGAATTGCAGTTGCACTCAGGCTGCAGAAAGTTTGTATGAAGACCCATTGGAAAACAATTTCTCTACAAAGAGCAACAGAGAATCTTTGTTTCAACTCTGCTCGTTTCTTCGGGCTCATTAGAGAGACTCTGAGACAAAACAGTCTCTCGGGCACTGCTACAGGGTTCAAATGAGACATATTCATTCCTAAATAAACAAAACCTCTGTGCAAGTTGGAAGGCAGTCCCTGGAAATTCAGAGGTCCTTCACCACTTACCTTTTTACGAGCAGGTCAAATTTTTGGAAGTAGTTTCTCAAAGCAACTCAGACGTTCCGTGTGAACTGTGGGGCTGCAATAAACAGCTGCAAAACTTGATTTATTCCCCCGTTTGGTTTGCATGCTGAACCCCAGAAGAAATCCCATGCAGGGGGCAAAAGAAATTTAAAAAATAAAAAAAAAAAAAAGGAAAAACAAGCCCCAAAAGCCCCAGGAGAAGCACCTCAGCCCTTCAGCAAAACCCCAACTGAAGTTTTCACGGGGAGCCGGAGAGGAAATCCAGCAGCAGCTGAAAGTTTGGATGAGGAGCAGGAAAATCAAACTGCTCCCCTCGCCTGCAGTCCTGCCTAAAGGTGCCTCTCCAAGAAAAATCCACTGAGCCTCCCAGCTCCTCGGAGCAGATGGTATTCACACATTATTCCCCAACAGCAGCATTCCCCAGCCCAATCAGGAGGCAGCTCTCCAAAGCCAAGCGCTTCCCAGCCTGTGCTACAGTTTTCAATAGCTAGAGCACAAGATGAATGACTCAGAACATGAATAAGCAGGGAAAATAAAACCCGCCCCTCTCCAGGCAGAGGCAGAGCCAGGAGCAGCCACCCTGACTCTCAGCACTGCTTTCCACATCACTGCACCTGCTTTTCTCCCCGAAATCCTGCTGGCATTCTCTCTAGCTTTGGTTTGTGCAAGCAACTTCAGCTTGGGTTAGGAGTCACAATAAGAATTACATCTTTGCTGGGTTTGTTTCTTCAGTATTAAAAACGAGAGACATTGGGAAGAGTCCAGGCCAGGATGAACTGTGTGTGCTCTCCCAGCTCACCCACTGACACTCCTCACACCATCTCTTGCTGAACATATAAATATCCACAACTGAGACCTAACTTTACAGATGCTGATGACAGAAAAGAAGAAAAGCGAATTTCAAAACTCTGTTCTAAACAGATCCATCTGTCCTCTGGTTTTGTCTGAAGTTTACCACAGAACTTTAAATGACAATGCAACCAATACACCCGAGAAGTGAATCTAGCACCTCCCGGCTCTGAGGTGAACTATTTCCAACTGCTCTGCCTAGCTGATAGACGCTGAGAGCACTTCTACACACACCCCCTCCACTCGAGGTCTTGGCCTTCCAACACAGACTGAAACCCTCTTTGGCTGCTGACAGAGCCTGTGAGGAGGGGACAGGGTGTTGAACTCCCAGCAGCTCTCCCTGCACTCCACATCCAGTGTTTTCATTGCTGCCGAGCAGAAATTAACTCCCGGGTAGCTGCAAACACACTGAGGTCAGGGGAGCAGAATCTGGAGCTCAGTAGAACTGTTTGGGGTGAGAAGCATTTTCCAGGTCCCCCTGGACATTTTCAGGTCTTTGTCTGTGGCTGTAAATTGATCCTTTGCATTCCTGCCTGACACATGAACTGTGAAAAACTCTTTGGGGATATTCCCTCTGCCATGAGTAATGTTCTAATAGCAGTGCTGCAAACGAGACAAGAGAACACCCTGCACTCTGCTCTCACTTCTATTACTTAAGTCCATTTTTCTTTTCTTCAGTCTGGACCAAATAAGAGAAGTCTATTAGCATTTTACTTTCCTGCTTTCAAAACACCAAGCCCCAGGATTTCTCCAGCTTGAGTGAGGGCAGCACCTACATCCAGAGGCACTGAGCTGCTCCGGGAGCCATCCCACCCCATGGTGGAGCAGACAGACCCTCCCCAGCTCTGGGCCAACAACTGCTGGTGCTCCCACCTGCAGAGCTGCCCACCTCCCTGCAGCCACACAACCCCTGAGAGGTGTCAAGGAAGACTAGAAACCTGTCTGGAGCCAGAGAGAAAACAACCAGTTCTTGAAGCTCCACTCTGGGAGGTGTTTTCTGGGGGCTCTACAGCCAAGCAGTGGCTACTGACTCACTCCACAAGGCATCTGGCAGCCTCTGAGCTGTCCCAGCACTAGCAACACTTGGCAATTACATCTTTTACATGCACTAGTTCCTTGGAGATGCTCAGGGGAAGCAGAGCTAAATGTAAACATGATTACCATAATGCTCTAACTGACATGATAACCACATGTACGCCCTGGGAAACCTCCTGGGCAAACATCCTGATCAGACATCAGGAAGAATATTGCAGTGGAGTGGCTGAAGGTAAGCAGCTATTTATCCTTTATATCCCTCGAGTACAGTGGATTTGTTAGCCACTGATGTAAAGCCTCAGCAGTTGGCAGTCTTTCTGGGCATCACCAGAAGAGGAGGCTGATGTCCAGCAGCTCAGGAGCTACATGTAAGTGAGCACAGTGACTCCCAGAAGAACCCACTGGACTGACCCTTTGTCAGAACGTTCACCTCAGCAAATGAGGACAGACAGTTTCTCCTGGGGCTTCTCCACTTTCTGCTATCTACTGCCAGAAGCTTACATAAGAATCTAAAGGCTTCTCACCTATAAATACCATGACACATCAGATGTGTGCTTTTAATTCCTCAACATCTCTACTCCCACAAAATCCCTTGACCCCTATTTTCCAAATCTGATGCACGAACAAAGCATTAAAAGCCTCATTCACTACCCCAGCAACATCATCCTGAGGCATTTTCCTGCGTGGACTCCTCAGACAGCAGGAGCACCTCACTGACATGAACAACTACTTGCAGATACCAGGGCTTGACTGGCACAGGTTTCACTAATCCCAGAGGCAAGACTAATGAAGTCCACACTTCCATGTCACCTCCCCAATAACTACAGGAATTTCTGAACCAGCCTGTTTCCAGTGCCTCCCAGTAGGGATGGTTCCATTCTGTTCATCTCACATTCCTTCACCATTTCATGCAGATGGTTCTCCCTTCTTTGGGTGCTGTGCTTGGGAAGCCATGGAATGCATCCTGCTAATCACCATGTGGTAATCTCCTCAAGCCTTGCTCTCCTCTTCCCCTGGAGCTTTCTGCCTTTTTGATGCTGTTGGACCCTTTATCAAAGCTGTGCTGGATCTTTCTGCTTTGGCACTCAGGGTAAGTCATAATGAAGTTATCAGATAGTGCTCGGATCTATTTTTAAATCTTATTTTAAGTTTTGCTGACAATGGAGGAACCCAATTACACCTGCCCACCTGCTTTAAACCCTGTGATGTTTGCTCTGCTTGCCACAAGGTCACTGACAGGTTGTGCAGATCACCTTTTTGAACACCAAACACTACACATACCTGGCTAATTTCTTTGGAGTAGGTCCAATAGTGATCAGAAAACTTGTAGGAACCTCAGAAAAATCATGTGGCACAGTGGCCTGATGTTAACTACATGGGGAATCTGTCACTATTTCAGATGTTTGCCAATAAATAATGCCCTTGGGTAGGATCATTTATTTGATTTTGTCACCAGTATTTCTTTTCTGCAGCTATCCCACTTTGGTAGTGCCCACCAAGATTTAGAATCTTTTTCCCAGAAAAATTTATTAGCTGCTTTAGACTTACCTTTCAGCACAAGACATCTGTCCTATGAGTTGCAGTTAGCACCTGAACACAGTGTAGCTAAAATGAAGAAAAGTATAGCATAATATAAAGCAAAGTGTTGCCACCCAAAATATGCCTCCTGCTTTTATGCACAATTCATCAGGAATTCAGTCTGCACTTATCTTCTCTGACTATTACTCTGCCATTTGTCTTTTTCTTTCTGATTTTTTCTACCATCAAGCACATATTTCCTTTGTGAGAAGCCAGAAGATGTGGTGTAAGAACTGTAACAAGGAAAAAACTGAAGCATGACTGTCTTCACACTCTGTCCTCTGCAAGCTCAGCCTTGGAACCTGCATCCACTAAGAAAAAGGATGATTTTTAGAACTGCTCAGAAGAGAGACCTCACTTTGTTAGCAGAATATCACCATCTAACAGTGTTAAATCACCTGGTTACTCACAGCTGTCGAGGATAAATATTTCTAGTAAGAACCTCCACACTTTGTCTCTTTGAAGTATTGAACCCACAGAGTTCTTTGTAAACTATATCAGTGTTGGCTCAGGGGAGCAGAGAAACACCAAATCGTTTTTTTGAGCACCTCTTCCCCAGGCCACAGCACAGCACAATTTAATCACCTAATGACAGTCTAATATCTTTAATTGCCTACCTGCTTTATTTTCTCTCTTGACTTCCTTGGGTACAACTGGTCAGGAATATTTACTTTGCTTCCTGAGACAAGGTGCCAGACTGGCAACGCCGAGGAGAAACACTTCACATTTCATTTCCAGGCAATGTACAGGATTAAATCACAGAACACACCTCTATTGAAATAGTTCCCTGACCAAATTGCCACACACTTGGGGAATTCAGAGCACGGGAAGCTTTGTTCCAGAACAAGTTAACTTAATTACAACAGTGAAATGTAAGTAACTTATATAAATGCTCAGTTGTTAGGAGATGAGAGGGAGTTTTCAAATCAGAACTACATGGCATCTTCTATTCTGAAGGCAGGGGCTGGTGTTGTCATCCTGTTTCCCTTCTTTCTCTCATTACTAGATGCCTAAAATGCAGTTCTGAAGAAGAAATACCAAACCAGCTCCTCTATTACCTGCCTCTGCCTCCCTCTTCTGCATCAGAATTTCCTCTTGCATGGGGAATTCCTGCTTCACAGCCTTTCTGGGGAACTTTCAAATAGATGCTTCAAAAGATTTTGCTATTTTTCATCTTAATTTTAGTCTAATCTTTGTTCTCTCTGAGAGAGAACTCTGATATTATCTTTAGAAGGTAATGCAAGGTTAAGAATGCCAATCTGCTGTCCACACAGTGCAGGTAAATGTTAAATTTAAGAAACTAAAGAGCCCTGAGAGCTGATGAAGGAGCCTTTGGCTCTGCTGAGATAAGGATGAGGTGCCCCAAACAAATGGCACATCAGGGTGTCACTGAGCCTGGGATTTTAGGACTGCCCTAGAACATTGCTAGAAGAATCTGAATTATCAAAAGCAAAGATCAAGCCTGGTTGTCATCCCTGTCACCCAGAGTTGGACTAGATGATCTTCTAGGTCCCTTCCAACCCCTAATATCTGTGAATCTGTGAACCTGGCTGGGTGTGTATGCCAGAGCCTGAGACAATGTGCTGTAGTTATTGCATCATTACAGCACGATGGGCCCATTTCATCTCTTTCTGGTATAAAATCTGCAGCTGTGATTCACAGTTAATTGTGTGGAGAATATGATTCCACTGAAGCCAGGAGCTGGGATGATGGTCTACAGGGCTGTTCAAAGAGTCCACTAAAAATACTGTGCTCTTAAAAGATCAACAACTACCTGAGGAATAAATACAGTCGGGACACGAAAGAATCAGAGGTGGTACCAGTGTTCACTACAGATACATAAACTCTGATCTAAGCAATTAGAAGACACAATGAATGTATAATTCATAGCTATTTTGTACTCCAGAGTTTGTACACAAATACAACATCTTCTAAACCTCCACCAGCTGAAAAAAGCTGCTGAGTTGTCACTTCTTCTAGCTGCAAGTGGCTGGAGTACAAAAGAGAATCTGTAGCTCTGATATGTCATCCCTCTGAAATGGGTAATTTGGGGTTATGGTTTCAGAATCAGCACATTCTTCAGCACTTTTCTTCCAAGAATTTTTTCTTTTTTTTTTTTTTATGAAAAGAATCAAGTGAAACCATGCCAGTACATTTAAAAGAACACATCACAAAGTCAGAGCTGGGAGCCATCGTAAAATGACAATAATCTTTCTTTATATTCCTGCATTTCAGACAATGGAAAGAAAATATCAGAGCAGGGGGAGGAGGAGGGGGGTTGGTGAGTGATTTTGAAGATCCTCACAAGTACCTGCAGCTACAGGTGAGCTTCTCTCCTCAGCACACACAGAAAAGTGACAGAACTTCCATCTCCTTCCACAAACACCAGGCAGCAACCCTTCCAACTTGTGCCCACAGTAGAGCAAGCAGCTCAGTGAAGAATCATAGAGGAAAATCCAGTTACCTTTGCACCCACAGGTTCTGGCTTTATTCCAGGGTCTGTTACATCAGTTTAGTTCTGATTCCATACATGTCTGTAAGGAAAGGGCTGCAGGAGGCAAACCCAGCAGCTCTACAATGTGTTATTGCCACACACTCCTCAGAACAGCTTTTACTATCTTGATGATCTAGTGATTGGGCTGGTGATAAGCAACTAAAAATGAACCCACACTGAATTTTAAGGTAGATGGTTAACCAACGTGGGCTGGCAGGTGGCTCAAAAATTAAACAGCAGTTTTCATTCTGCTAGCAGAAAAAGGAATGTGGTTTGACATTCTTGAAGGTAAGAAGGCATTTGGGCAGTCAGCACAGAAGTTTGGAGTGCTGCTCACTTCCCAAGGCATTGCAATTTGGCACCTGAGCCATCCAGGAGGATCAACACAATAGTTAGCAGTGTCTCCAGAGCAGCTCACTTGCTGTTTGACAATAAAGGGGCCAAAGGGGCTGCTTCCAGAGTGACAGCTACAAGAAGATATTCTCACAGAGGACAATCTCAGCACTCTGATGGCCTGTTTCTGAGAACTTGCTGTTCCCTGAGTCCATGCAAAGTGTGGCAGAGCATCAGCACAGACACCCCTCAGTCCTGGGCACTGCCCCTGCAGCTCCAGCACATCACTGGAGCTAAGTACTTGAGAAACCAAAGTGAAACTTGTTATTTCCCACAGAAACAAGATACTCTGTGACTCCTAAAGTCCAGATTCAAAAGCTGGGACAGGCAGGAACACGTTTGTTAACATCAGCCCAAGCCATGCATGCACTTCTCTGATAATCCTAAAACTTCCTGCTGTGAAGAAGAAAGCAAGATTTAATTCTATGTCCTAGTGGTCTGAGAGGAGGTATAAGCCACGAGAGGTAGGTGCTGTTCTTCTAGAGAGAAATCAACTGAACTCCACAGGAAAGAGACCAGAAAAAAAATAAATAAAAAGTGTGATCCTCCCCCTCCTTACATTTCTCATGTAAATATTAGCATTTGAAACAACTCTGCAATCTGTCCTTGATGATTTTATCCGATTCAACCTCAGCATGGCACAGAGCCCAAAGGAAAGCAGTGCTGCCCACTTATATCTGCCCAGTCAACTGTTCACATAGTTTAAAGGTTACTTCATTCCCTCATTCCCTTAACCACATTCCTTCCACACAGTTTTAGGTCTGCTGTGACACGAGCACTGCAGTTATGTCCTACTTGAAGCTCTAGGGTATCTATCAGCTGTGGAAATACATAACCAGCTCTTGAAAATCATCTGTAGGAAGTGGAGTCGTTGGTGGGTTTCAGACCATACCCAGGTCAGAACCACAGGCATGTTAAAGAGACAAGAAGCAAGTTATTCCAAAAATCAGCATCTTAAACTGGTTTCATAATTGTAAACAATTTGTTGCCCTCGATGCAGACAATTTACTAACAGAGAAATAAGACTTGCAATTGCAAACAACTTTTTACCCTGATTTACACTTTTTTTTTTATGCCTTCTGATAGACTAGATACCAAAACAGCAGCATGTGGAATGCTGGAAATCCAGGGAATTGCTGCAGTTTTAACCATGGACTTTAATTCCAGGGTGAATTCATGTGGTCCTTAGCTAAATATATCCTTCTAAGTAAATTACTCATGCAACTGCCTGTAGGAAAGCTTTCTGCAGATAAAGAAACTGTTTCCAAATGCTCCGTTTGACAGCACATAAGGCAGAAAGTTACATTATTTTCTCACTGGCAAAGAAGGAAAAAAAAAAAAGACCCCCAAACTGCCTAATGTAGAATGCAAAGGTTCCTCTTCTCCCTGCAAAGCCTCTCCAGGAGATGGGTTAATTCTGGCTGATGTCTGCTCCCTGCAATACTCTGTATGTATGTCTATATGTTAGCTCCAAAGCCTGTAAACAGAGGGATTTCTAAGACACTGTGAAGCACATTAGCACATTCATTTCCACTTACCCATGCAGAAGACAGTAAAAACACAAGCCTAACCCTGTGCCTTCAGTAGGATGTGCAACTCACACCATCTTTCACTAGCCTTTTTTTTTTCCCTCTCTTTCCTTTCTATTTTTTTTCTACTTCTTACCATGGTAGTTGTCCTGGTCCAAAGGATTATCTGGTTCCATTACTTCAAATCAAAGCATCCAACATGCAGTTCTCCATGCAGCAGAGGCATAAAAACACAGCAGTTGCCTAAGCTGATTCACCTGATTTCTGAATTAGTGCTGCATCCATAAGAGGCTGTGTTTCTTCTTTTGTATTACATCTGGCTCCTTTTCCAACTAGATGGCCGGGTATTACAGCATGCAGGCCTTTTTCCAGCATCCTCTTAATGCATTATATTTAAAGTAGCAGCAACCTTTTTTCCTCCCATCCCCCAGACTAAGTTAGAGCAGTAACTAGGCTGAGCTGGCAGCGAGCGGAGCTCATTGCGCACAGGACCGACGGGCGTCCTCCCATCCCCGCTGCTGCATGAAGAGGAGGATTGAGACAACCAAAAAGTAAGTGGGGTTTGGACACTGAACAGAAGGAGCTGCAGGAAAATCAACCCCAAAGGGTTGGAGGGTTTGGGGAATGCCTGGCCAAAGCCACCGGCGAGCAGCCCCTGGCACGCCAACACAAATTGTGTCCTGTTCCCTCCTCCTCCTCCTCCTCCTCCCCCCCACCCTGCTCCAATCTTTTATAACCCTGGATCTCCTCCAGCAATACTCTGTTCCTTTACTCAGTTTAGAATAAACTCTGCCATTCCCTCGTGTCCCCAGGGCTGGCTTGGAAAGGAAGGAGGCTGTTTGCAGAATGAATAGCCCAGCCGGTGCCTAAGCAGGGAGGCAACTCAGTGACTCGGCTCTGGGCAGCTGGAACTTGCTGCAGCAACAGCTTCTGCTGGAGACCTTGTCCTCCCTTCCCCTCCTCTGCCAAGCCAGGAGCTGCTGCTAAGCTGGCATTTTGAAACAGCCTTCTGCAAACTGGAGGAGCAAGCAGCAGCTTTGCTAGACTCCCATGGTCACTTACAGCACCTGAGCAGACAGTATTAGCTGACACTTGGATCACAGCACAGATGTCAGGTCACCTTCCTGCTGCTGCTGGCTCAGCCACTAGCTCCCCGGGACCTCCCATCATTCATCACTCTTCTGTGTGCCTTGATTTTCTATATTGACATTGAAATACGTCTTAGCTCACAGGAATAGGGCTGCAACTTTACAGCTTTGCAAGCTTTGAACTCCTTGGATAAATGAGAGGGTACAAGGTCTGAGAGAGCAGCTCCTATCCCCTGGCTGAGGAAGAAAAGTTCTATTTTCTCAGAAGACATGCCCACAAAACAGCAGAAAAAGACACCAACGTGCAACTAACAACCTAGGTGTGGCTCTGAAAGGTAAATTCATATTGTTGCTACAACAATCAAGAAACAATTCTCCAAATCTAGACTTTGGGGATCCATTTGACTTGGAACTGAATTCCTTAACACCCCAGCTAAGGCACGGAAACCCATCCTGTTTAAAAAGCACACTTTCATCTCAATAGCTCTGAACATCTACAGCAGATTCAGAGCAGTTTGGGTTTGTCATGCTTGATGACACAGGGTTCTGAGGCAGGCAGGGTTTCTATTTTGGTGCTCCTGGGTAACTCTTCTGTCTTACTAACTCACTCTTTACACAGTCATGTAAGCAGTGCTTTGGAGCTGACTATTCCTGCCTGGTGCTACAAGCTGTGGGCGGACAAATGAATGGCTGGCTGGAGGGAGAAAAACATGCAGTTCTGTACAGAGAAATTAACCTAGCAGGTCGATACCATTCTGCTGTAATTGTACCTTGCAAAACCACTTTAGTGCTGTTCCTGAGGATTATGCCATATTAGCAGGAGAAAAACTCATTCCCATCTATTTGTTTTTTAAGTATGGCACAGTACAGAGCCTCGACTGAGTAATGTGCTGAGATCTCTGCCTTGGTGTAAATTACAGTGCTGCAGACCCTGCTCTCTCCCCCCGTGCCCCCCACGCTCCCTGTGTTCTTTACAACTTCACTGCTTCTCCCACCCACTGGCAAAACAAAAACCCCTCCCTCTTTCCACCTTCCCCACAAAACCACCTACTCTGGGGCTACAGGAACGTGGCACTCTGCCTGTTCACAGTCCTCCACCTGGATGGGTCATGTATGCAGTCCAGGAGTTGGTGTAGCACGGGGACAAGGGTGGTAGCTTTTCACTGACACATATTCCATCCCTCCATCTGAATGAAGAAAAGCTGCTGTGTTCTTGGGTGACTGGGTCTAGGTGCCCCTGCTCAGGCAGGGGGGTTGGACTGGATGATCTTCTAGCTCCCTTCCAACCCCTGACACTCTGTGATTCTGTGACAGCAACAGGGAGAGAAGGGATTTAGGAGGTGAGGGGTCCTGACCAGATACCACCTGTCTATTCTGTATCCCAGGAGGTGGAAACACCTAAACATACCCCCCAGACTCATTATCCCAGCTTGCCTCGACCAGATTGGACTAGAAACCCCTGGAGAGTCCCGAATGTCAATGTCAAGGAATGTTTAGTTTATCTAGTTCTGTACACACGTCAGGATGGAGGCAAATTATACAGAGGAACAATTTGTATTCTTCCATGAAACAGATGCTGCATATACATAATACACTTTACACAGACAATTCAGTGACAGAAGAAAATAAACACTGTGAAATCCTTCCTTGTGGAGGAAGAATGCTCCAGAATAGCTAAGGTCAAGAAACCAAGACAGGAAAGTGAGAAATAATAGTTATTTAGATCTCAGTGACTTTATATGACAACTGATTGGATTTTAATGCCATCCAAATGACCTGTAGTTACAGCCCTAGTTAAAATCAATCCTTAACGTGTCATTCAGAATGATGTCAATATTTTGGCTAAGCCAGTATTCAGAATTTCTAACAATTGAGCTGTTGTCGTGTGGCCTTTGTCTGGGCACAGCTCACACAGTCAGGGAAGGCAGCTCATGCAATGATTCTGAAAAGCAAGGGACAGTTGGAAGACCAGGGCTTTGATCAGCAGGGATTTTAATTGCTCAGGCACTGAATGGAAAATTGCAGAAGTGAAGAGGGAAATGATTTTCAGACAAATGGCCTGAATGGGCAGAGGCTGTGCTAGACCAAATCCTCGGAAATGAGGCAGGGACACTGAACTAATGAGTGTGGAAAGAGGAGTCCAGCTAAGTGTGATCTCTGCAACACCTACGAGGTTGAGTAGAAGACAAAATCTGGAGCTCTGGAAAGCTGGAATTCAAGGAAGGCATTTGGAAATAGTTGGAAGTGGAAATTAAATGTACTCTGTCTCTGCCTGATCAGAGCATCTCCACATTCCCTAGATGGGTAGTTTTGAGACCAAAAAAAAAGGAGTTTCTAATTGCCTAATGCCTGCAGGATGCTCATTTTAGCATCTTTCACACACCACAGCCAGTTGGGGAGAGCTTGAACTCTTTCAAGTTCAAACAGCCCTAAAATAAGGCTTGGCCAGGAAAAGCAGCTAAAACAATCCAGCAATTACCTTTTAGTTGGTAATATCTTAGCAAAAATAATCCCTGGGGATCCATTCTCAGCACATCACCTCAGCAGTGTCACGCTGTGTGAGAAGACCGAGCTGGGGACTCAAAGATCTCCAGTGTTGAAATAAGAAGGCATTTTAGGCTGCACAGGCACAGAAGTGAGTGAGAAGAAGCTCAGCCACTTTTCCCCTTGGGAAATGGAAGAGTGGCACATTATTTTGCCTGCTGCTTGCTGCAGCCCTTGTTAGCCAGTGTAAAGATCAGCATGATGCCTCAGCTGCCCACCACCACACAGCCCTCCTCAGAACCATACATTCATATGTAGGAGGGAGCAGTGAATGCCTGCAAGTTGAAAAGCCAGCAAAGCACAGACCTGCTTAACAAAACAGTTTGCCAAGGTTACTGGGGGTGTTGTCAAAAGCCTCCTCTTTTGTCAGGGCTGAATAACAATGGGTACCAAGTCACCAGCTTCACAGTTTCTTTGGCTTTACCTGGCAAGTTGTCAAAGTCTCAGCTCAAGGCTGGGGCTGTTCCCACTGGGATGCAGCTTATCTTGCCCCGGACAGCAAGGGCTGCATCATCCCGCTCCAGAAGCTCCTGCCAAAGCCCCATTGTGCTGCTTTTCTGCTTGAACTGAGCTACATCTCTCCCAAATGTGCTGGAATATGACCCAAGCACAAACGGAAAGTGAGGCAGCCTCGGTTCCCTCCTATGGACAGGAAGAATTCCCCTGCCCTGGCACAATCTGAGAGCAAGTCATCCGTGGCATTTAGTAAATGCCAGTGTCACTGGGAGCTCCAGGAAGCCCCAGTGGCAGAGCAGCCTCAGCTACTGAGATTAGAAATGCTCCTGCTATGCTGGTTAAGAGGAGGCTATACCCTGTTTTAAGCTATTCCTCAAGAACCTTCACGAAGGTGATGTGCTGGCTGAGTTGTCCAGTGCCACAGGGAAGCCTCTGTCCTCAGCTGCTTCCCCTTTCTCCATATCCATCAGGTGTCCTGCAGCAGCAGGACAAACATCCTCTGTGGATCCTCTGCATGGGGAGATGGATGTTGATATGATTACCTCAGCAGCTTTTCATTTTAATCTTCTGAAGAAGGCGATGCTCTAATCATCTGAGGTGGCAGCTTTTCATCCAGAACACAGCTCCACCATAAAGTATATGCCAGAAAAAAAAATAAAAGGTGCAACAATTAAATAGAGCATGAAAAGCTGGCAGATCTGGGCTGGAGAAAGTGCAAGAACTGGTGTCTGGCACGTCCTTCACTGCTCTGGTTTTGTGAGCCACAAGGAGCTCTGGTTGATAGGAACCTTCTCTGGTGTAAGAGCAGCTGAGTGGCCAAAAGCTGCCATTTACTGAAGCAGCTTTGACTTCAGAAAGTTGTAAACACAACAGTTCTTCAGCTGATAAAAACACTGAGCCTTGTATCTCCATTCAGATCTCTGCCACAAACTACTACATCTTGTAACCATGAAGGAACAAGATTCTAAAGGATAAAGCAAACAAAAGATTCAGTTACAGGTTCTGTTGTAATCACACTGAGAAAACAGAGCTGTGAGAGTGAAGGGACACACATTACACAGCTGCCATGGAAAATGCCAACAGCTGCCATGGAAAATGCCAACAGCTGCCATGGAAAATGCCAACTATCCAGTTATGCAGCCAATGTCTTCAAGATCCCCAAAATTAATATCACTATCAAGAGATTGTTTTGGGGTAAGCAGGATGTGACATTGCCTCTTGCTACTGTTCACTTCAGACTGAGGAAAAGTGTCTTGGAACTTCTTTAGGAAAATCCTACTGGCAGTTTAATGGAGGAAAATAAACCCAAAGTGACTCCAGGGCAAAAAAAATAACAAAAGGTCTGCAAGATGCAGAGTTCTGGGCACAATTTATTGAGCTGTCTGTTGAGATCCCACCCTAAGCTGACTTTCCAGATTCCTAACTATGCTTCTGCAGTTGTCTCCTAGAAACAGGACCAAGAAGCATTTGCTGTTTTCTCAGCTCTTTTGAGAAACTCTGCAACAGCTTTCTTGACATTCAGGATGCTGGAGGAATCAATTACATCTCCTCAATCAATAGCCAGCCTTCAACAACGGGGTGTGCTTTGATACCACCTTATGTCACTGGACCACAACAGCAACAAGTGTAAGGAGGTGTCAGTGATAAAACTTGGACAAGAAGCACCAATGGGATGTGTGATTCAGAGGAATACTCATGGAAACATTTGGGTACTTCATCAGCATCCTGAGGGGATCCAGCCATTGGATTAATAATCTTACAGGAGCAGACTAGATGGTGAACAGTGACATTCTTCTGGCATCCAGCTAAATTCATAATGAGCCCAGCTCCTGAAGGTCATTTCACTGAGCAGAACATTGGGGATAAATCAGAGCAGTTTCTTGAAACACAGGCAGAAGTTCCATCTGATGTTGCTGTGAAGGTTCAGGCCAAATAATTTATCCAAATATATATATATATTATATATATTAGTTTATCCAAATAAACTAATATATCCTTAACAACACCTGCTGCTCCCCCAGCCTGGATTGGGGCACTGAGAGTTTTCAACTCCCTCCTTTTTTGTTCAGACATCCAGCCAATTGTTGTCCTTCAGATCAAGAAATCTCTTCATTTTAATATTTTTTTTTTTAGGCTAAATTACTCCATATGGGCTCTTGCTTTGTGTGAAATTCACACAGCAAAAAGCAAAGATTTCCAACTAACTTTTGTTTGTGGCTGTCACTAGGAAAGTGAATCACATGATAAATGATGTCTCATTCTTGCCTCATGTTTCTAATCTGTTTCCAATAATAAAAAAAGACTCATGATGTCTCTTTTTGGAATATTACTATCATTCTTCCTTTTTGTTGTCCAGTAAGGTCTGATTTCACATTCACTTTTTCAATAGAGGCTTTAGGCAGAACTGAGGTCTGAGAAGAGTCTCTGCTCCTTCTCAATTGGCTTTGCCTGAGCTAAGACTTCAGCAATAGCTCAAACTACCTGACACAGATAAACCATTTTTGAACCCGAGGTTTCCTTAGAATCCTCAAGATATTGGTGTGGGTATGAAGTACAAACAGCAAATCTCATTTCAGACTTGGCTAGAAAATGAGAAACTTCAGTGAAATCAGCAGGAAGGGGAAGGTGAAAAGACAGAAAATACTCATTTTGGGATGTGACTGGGGGGGGGGGGGGGGGTTCCACCCTGCTAGGCACTTCCCGGGGGGGTAAAAACAGATCGGAAGGGCGGCGT
>JAOEGS010001309.1:0-35652 GCA_025447755.1 Corythornis vintsioides | reverse complement strand
TTGATACCTGTGAAAAAAAAAAAAGGATCAAGTCAAGGAAAAGAGGGGGGAGGGAGAAAAAAAAAATAAGATAGTTGTTTGTTGGGGGGGGGGGGGGGGGGGGGGGGGGGGTGTTCCACCCTGCTAGGCACTACCCTGGGGAGTAAAATCTCTGCCTAATCAATCACCCATTCAGAATTTCTTTTAATCTACTTAAACCAAAATTAAATATAAAAGTCCTTCTGACATAACTTACAACATTCCTTTCAACTCTAACACTAGTTCATAACTCTGGCTTTGCTTATTGCTCACTTTAAATGCATTTTTTTTTTTCTCATTAGCTTTGAGTTGTACTCACCTTTATTTAACAATTTGCTTATTTGTGGTTTCCCTTTGTTTTTTTTCCCATATGGTACCCAGTGAACTGCAGAAGCTTCTCTTGTTGTTGTGACAGTTTGGTTTTGTTTCAGTGATAATTGAATGGATCATCCCCATCTGGGGTTTGATTGTCAAAATTGCCTCATTTTCTTAAAAAAAAAAAAATCAAAAAAATCTTTCCATTCAACTGATTCCAGTTAATTTTCCTCATTCATTTTTCTGTAACTTTATGGCAGATTTCCCTGGGGAAGGCCCTGCTGTGAACACATGAATGGGGAACGTGGAGCTCCACAGAGGTTGGTTTGTGGGTGGTGAGGCCAGTCCTGGAGCAGGTGGGGAGGAGCAGCCTGCACCAGTCTGAGCCTGGCACATCCTCCTGCCACCCCCAGTGCCCGAGGGACATGATGGGGGCAGCTGAAATACAGATTTTCTGCCCTAGCCCTGGGTGTATGTGTGTCTGCATTTCTGCTCTGCTGGAGCTCACCCTACCTACCTTCCAGAGAAGGAAAACTTCATCTAAACTTTCCCTGCTTATTTATTGCTTTGGTTTCTCTCTCATCTGTTTGTTTCCACAGTTGCATGCAGGAGGAGGAGGATTTCTGTGTTTTCTGTTGCTGTTTCCCACACAGCCCTGCCCTGCTTCACAGACCCTGAGCAGTCCCCAGACCACACAAGTCAGGAGCTGCTCCAGGTGCCTCAGTGTAAGCAAATACCTGTTAGAGCTCTGCATGTTTTCCAGCATGTTCCCAAACAACCCCCTTCCAGTCAGCTTGGCTGTTCTATCTCTATGAGCACAGCCCTGTGAGCTGCTGCTGGGGGAGATCTAACTGGAATTACTAGGTCTGACTTACTGCAGTATAAAGTGCATTAAGATTCAATTGCTGATCCTATTGACTGTTCAACATCATCTGCAGATATATGTGTGTGCTCCTCTCCCTCTGCAATATTATCATCTTCAGAATCTCCACTCTTGCTTTTTTTTTTTTTTTTTATTAGAGCAACTGAAATTATTAGAATGGTTGGAAGAATTTAAGTACAACTTTTTTTCTCCTCTTTGGCAGGCTACTTTTATCTGATTTAGCAGTGTCCTGGTTTGCCTTCTTATTCTGACTAGGAGCTACACCAGATTTCTACAATCAGTTCCCATCACTTGATAGAGTTGTTTTAGCAGCCAATGAAACCAGCTTTGCCTGCTCCTAGGAAATGCCCTTCAGTCAGCACAGGCCATGATACCCCTGCCAGGCTGCAGGGCTCATCCAGCAAAATCCTCCTCCCCACATCAGATTCTCCAGCCACAATGGGCACGTCAGTAAAAAACCAGCCTCCCAGGGGACTCTCTCCAGTGCACCTCAGTCACTGCAGCCAGGGCTCCAAAGCTCTTTGAGCTCCTGTATGAAGCAACAATTTAATTTCCCTTTCTTCATCAATTCTTCATTCTCTCCTGATGTCTTGGCAACATTTTGTTCCCGTTCAACATTCATCATGAGCTTCTTTTTTTCCCCTCCCCTCTCTCTTCCTTTTATATTCCTTTCCCTCCCCATCTGCTAATTTAAAAGGAAATTGCATGGTATTCAGCATTATCAGCCAATCTGTTTACTCTGCTCTTGTTCAAATGAAGACCATTTCTCACACCCTGAGCTGCTCTCTCACCCCCCATACACACTCTGAGTATCCTCAGCCCCTGGTTTCTGCCCTAGGCCACCTAGAGAGCCAACTGCCCTTCCAGAGGCACAGACCTTCCAAAACTGTTGTCTCTTTTTCAGGTTAAGCTGTGGGAGCAGAGATCTGTGGGGAAGGACAGAGCAGGCTGGACTGGGGTGAGTTCTCTCCCCCAAGCAGGTGCCCTGGCACACAGGGAAAGCAGGAGGAGTCTCAACCCCAGCAGGATCCAAAGCCAGGGAGCACTGCTGTGTGGAGCCTTTCCCTCCAGAAAGAGCAGCTCAGTGGGGCAGAATCCCTCAGCTGCAGCAGCTCAGCCCAGCCTCCCCTCCTTGCAGAGCCCTGAGCAATTCCCATCCCACACTGCTGCTCCCCCCAGTATTGACCAGCTCAATATTACACAGGTCAGGATTTCATGACTGGAAATAACACTAATTTTGACCTCACGCTCCAACGCTTGAAGATCCAAGATTAATAACACAAAACCTCCTTTGATCCCTGTCAGAGTGGCTAATGCTAACAGAAAAATGCTGAAAGAGCCCTGGGTAGCAACAACGTGGAAGTTTTGCATCCTCAGCCACCACACCAGTAATTGGCATTAATGGCTTCTAAAAGCTGCTGAGAAACAACTAATAGGAAAGGCTTTATTAAATCTGCAAGTGCCAGAACTACTGAAATATCTTGGAGAGATGTTATATTTAAGAAAGGAGGCTAACATCTTGAGTGGTGATCCTATTGAGTTACTTAAAATATGCATATAAACAAAAATGGAACTGAATATGCATCTGTTTCTATAGAGATGAGACCAGCTGGCAGAAGTGGCCTCCACTATGAAATGTCATATGTGAATTTTCAAATTGGATTACAAATCAGATTTTTTTTTTTCTTTTAAATTCATAATTAACTTGGCTCTAAAAAGAGGAGTTTGGAAGAAAAGAGATAACTGAGATTTTCACCTCATCAAATATGATATAGTTTATCTTTCAGGCAGATGTTATGAAAATATATGAAAGTAGATTTGACATCCTGACTGCTCTCCAGCTGCCCTGTGCTGGGCAAGGGGTTCAAGAACCCATGCCATTTTAAGCAGGCAAACAAACCAACTTGCTTAAAGTTGGGAGAGTTTTATTCAGCTGATGTTTTGTTAAAAACAAGTCTCAGGAAAGTCAGGGAAAGCCACACAAGTGCCAAAATGGCAAAGACCAACTCCTTGGGTGTTAATTATGGGGAAAAAAACCCTGAATGTCTTTGTATATAGCACTTGGGAATGAACAAAAAAGCAATGTCCAACTTTCATGTGAGCTTGTTACTATTAATACAGATCTTTCAGTGCTGAAACAAGTGGATTCTTGCATGAGGGAAAAGTAGAATAATTTTACTGAATATTGGAGCTTGACTTCTTACCAACTGCAGGAGGGTATCATGCTGTTATATTGTATGTTGCTTAGCAATGTAATGTGGGAAGCAGCACCACAGTCCTTGACAGCACCATTGTCCATTGAAATGCCTGTGAAATATTACCTGGGTTACATAAAGCCAGCATACAGTGAGAGAAAAAATGGCATTGAGTCCAGAACGGGACAAAGGGAAGCAGGCTGCAGAGCAAGGGCACTGCAGGAAGGGCTCCTGCATCATCTCTCACCCTCTTAACAGACACACAGGATCAGATCTGCTCAGGCTCCTGGCAGCAGTGCTCACAGAGCAAGCAGCCTGCAGCAGCTGGACTCCAGGGATGTGCCAGTGCCTCTGCTCTGCTCCCAGAGGAACAAGAGCTGGGCAGTGTTCTGCTGGATCACTCTGCAGGAGCACTTTGGGGCTCTGATGCACTCAGCACTGACTGAAGGAGGAGCACAGAGCAAAGAGGGGTTTGTCCTATGAAGAGATTGCAGGATGGGGTCTCTTAGCAGTTACCCAAAGGGAATATTCACCTTCTGTGGCTTCACAGCTCTCCAGAGGTTACAGGGCACCCTCCTCTTCTCACTGCACTGGCACCTTCTGTGTAGGAAGCTTCAATCTGCTCTTGCTTCATTGGTTTTGACAGGCTCAGCCAAGAGCTGCCTTCATCCATGCCCTGTCACGGGTCTTTGGCCAATCTTCCAGCCCTTCACCACATTTTAACCAGCCAGAGCCAACAGCTCAGGTGTTCTCCAACCTTCACAGCAGCTGCCAAGTCCCATGTGCTGAAGCACACACAAGAGCTGTTTCATCTCCTGCTGTTGCAACACCCCAAGGCTTCAGCATTTCCAACTCACTGTTCTCCTGCCTAGTTTCTCATGAGTTCACCTTCCCCTGGTGAGGGAGGGCACTGCACAACTTGAAATGGCACGTGAAGGAATCAGTGTCAGGGTGTCAGTGATGAGTGGGATGGGAACCAGCTGCCCTGCAGTGCTGCAGCAGGAGGTTTCTGCAGGAGATGGCAGCCTGGGTGATGCTGCTGCTGAGGGAGCACCAGCATCTTCACCTCCATGCCTGTGGAGAGACAGCACAACTATCATACCCATCCACCCCTACCATCCAGTAATGTCCTTCATCATCCTCCATCATCACCACCCCCTCCTCTAGCAGGAGCCTTCAGGAGAAGTTGGCAGTGCAGAGGGAAAAGGCAGAGAACTAAACCTGTGCAGAGGAACCAGCTCAGCACCTGAGGGAAGCTGAGCACTGGGCTCTGCAGCTCCCAAGCTGGTCTCAGTGCACTCCAGTTTGTGATGCTGAGGGAACATCAAGCTCACATTCTTAGTCTGTCATATGGAACAAACCTCAGCTTATGATGGGTCATAAAACACAAGAGCATATCTGCATCTTAGTAAAAAAAATACTGAACAGACATGACAGATCCTAGAGGCCCTTCCAAGGAACAATTCAATATTCCCTTTTATAGTGTTTGGCAGGACAACACCACAGAGTTTATTCAGCTTGAATTAACTAATGGATTTGAGCATTCTCTTTAACAAAGAGAAAAGATGTTGAGTTCAGCTGACTGCAGGATTACAGAATGCTCTGGATGAATCTCATAAACTGATTTACCACAGAATCTGTGCTGGCTTCTCTCTAAACTCACAGGCACTGATGCCTCGGATCTTAAATGAGAATTCCTGAAACTGGCATCAGCAGTAAACAGAGGAAGATATTTGCCTGCATTAAAAAGAGTGAAGGTGGAAGAATAAAAGATCTTGTGCTGTTGGAAGGAGCCACGAACAGAAGCAGGAGTTTCAGTGACTGCAGCCCAGAGTGGGGGTCTTGTCTCTTCACCAGCACCAGGAATGTGAGGCTTTCAGGACAGCCTCCCTTTGGCCTTTGAATCCTTTCAGAGTTGTTTCAATTCCTTCATTTGATTTCCTTAACTTAGGTTTTGGGTTTTTTTTTTTTCTGCCTCTGCCACATATTCTTGGTGTTTCAGCCTTGGCTTCCTTTTATCCCATCTGAAATTAAGATCTATTCTGTGGCCTCTGTGCCTCTAATGGATTTTCTGCTTAAACATAAGTGAATGTATCATTCAGCCAGAAGGTTTTTCATAACACTGCAGTCTTACAATAGATTAAAAGCAGTTAGCTTTTATTAATGCAAGCCCCTTTCTGGATCTAGTGCTTCAGAGGAGTTCAGTAGAGACAGACCTCTTTCTTGATTCCTTACTTTCATCCCGAGGAAAGCTTTTTCAAATGCACTAAAATTCAAAGCTCTCTAAATTTTATTGTTGTTATTATTTTTATTTTTCAGGACCAGAGGAGCTGGCTGGCATGGTACAACTGCACTGTGTATCAGTAACTCCAGCAAGGACAATAACATCCCTATTATCATAATCAATTGCTCAGAGTAACTTTCAAAGCCTGCCCTTCTGATTTTCACCTTCCCAAGCACACTGAGTTCTGGAAGCACCCAGAAGAGGAAGACAGTTGCAGCTGAAGGGTGAAGAGTGAGACTGTTCCTGGCTTCCTTACAGCTGAGATTTTCAGGCTCAATCAGCATCATTTACTCAGCATGTCAGTTCAAGGCACAAACCCATCTGATGTTCATCCCTGTGTTTCACTCTGACTAAGCCAAGCCTCTGGAATCATTCCCTCAGGTCAGAGGGTGAAGGCCACACCTGAACAACACGGTGCAGCCACTGCCTCCAGAGGGACAGATCAGCAGTGAGCAGAGTTAGGGGAGGCTCCTTAGCTTCTGCAGACCAACACTCACCAAAAGCCCTTTCTTCTGAGGATGGGTTTCCTAGGGGAATGCCCACAGGGCTGCATGCAGGCAGATCTGGCCAGACTCACTTAGCTGGCAGCATTTTGCATTTGTCTATCAGAAAGATGCAGGGAAAGGCAGGGAGTCTACAGGATGGCTGCAGGCACTTTAACTCTTCATTTCTAGTGAAAATGTCAGGGAAAAGAGCTTTCACCAGGTCTCTCAGAAGAAACAGCTTTGCCCAGCTCTTCAGTGTGACCAAGTCCAGTTTGCCACGGTGGATCAGCACTCTGAAGCTAGCAGACAAAACCCAGACTCCACTGTGCTGCTCTGATGAAGTGCTGTGGCCCAGCAGTGCTGCTGCTGCTGATTTACCATGGGAAGTGAACACCTTTTCCAAAGACTGGCCCGAGCTTTGTCTTTATTTCAGGATTTCCTGAACCTTATGGAAAAACTTCAGTCACTACTCGTTTGGATTGAACCCTTACAAATAAAAAGACTTCTACTGCTTCTCTGTGGAGACACACAGCTCCTCAGAGGAACCCTTTTAGATAACTGCTGATTAATTTATGGCTTGGGGAGAGAAAGTGGAACTAAGCTGGTCTCAGTGGAACAGGAGCCCCAGAGCTGTGGCAGGGGCAGCTCAGCAGTGCAGGAGTTAACCTAGTTTCTCTTTGAGGAGGAGGATGAGGATGTCATCACTCCTTTCAGCAGCCAGATGACAAGTGCTGAGCTGACATGCAGCAGATGCCTGGCATGCAGTTACCTGCCCACCACATGAGCCAGAGGCTGCAGCAAACCCAGAGCTAAGAGATGAACCAAGGGCTCTGCTCCTGTTCCAAGGGCTCCTGCCCACACAGGAGGAAGACTCACCACTTGGTTCCCACCAGCAAGGACCACGAAGTGCCAACAGAGCTCCTCAATATATGCCTTGGGGACACAACAAAGCAAACTGCTGTTCCTAGAAGCCCTCGTGGTTGAGGGGCAGCAACGATGCGACCTGGACCCTCTCAGCCCGGGCTCTGGGTCATGGATGGTGATGGAAAAGCTCTTCTCACCGGGATTACCTGAAGAAACCAGTGCGGGGAGCCGAGCTCGCTGGCGCTTTTAGCCGGGCCTTTTGTTTCCCAATAGAAAAGCCTTAAACCCCCTCTTGTGGCAAACGGAGAAATCTCCTTTTCTATCAGAAAGAGCACAGCAGAGCTTGTAAGAAATCAATTTCTCTTCTAAACCTTCCATTTGTCCCATCCCTGACCATTCCAGAACAGGCTGTGTGGTCTCCATCCTTGGAGGTTTTCCATACCAGAGAAGCAGAGCCCTGAGCAACCCTAATGTGACCTTAGAGCTGACCCTGTTTGAAGAGGAGGTTGGGCATTTTGAGGTCCCCTCCACCTGGGTTTTACACCTTGTGATAAGAAGGAGAAAGCAAACTCTGAAGAGAACCCGACAGAGGAAGAAAAAGAACTCTGGGAGTATATTAGGAACTCCATCCTACTCTTTATTTCATGAATTCCAAATGCAGTTGACATCAGCTGTTGCTGAGGATTTTAGGAGACATGGAAATGTACTTCACTGGCCTCGTTCTTGAGGCAGGCAAAGAGAGGCTAAGAACAAACCAGAAGTACAAACAGCTACCCAGGGTAGGGTGAAACACACTGACAGCAACATCTGAAGCAGAATCTCTAGAGCCTCTTCTTCCATCTGCACCCCAAAGTAACCCCAAACTGTAAACTCCAGAGTCCATGCTGCTCCAATCCAGTTTGGATTCTCCACAGCCTACGTCCCAGCGTGGCTCTGAGCATCAATATTTACTGTCTAAAAATAAATAAAACAATACATCTACAGAATGCCTCACAAGCAGAGAAGTCTCCCAGCACTTTAGAAAGCCAGAGGAGCATTGCAGACCCACAGAGGTGCAGCTGTTTGCTGGAGGTTCTGAGATGAGGCCAGTGCTGGGTCGTGGGCTTTGCTGGGGAGCTCAGATCATCTCACAGAAGTTCAGCTCTGGGTGCAACGTAATGAACATTTGATGAGATGGATAGAGAAGCTACACAAGAAAAACAGAATTTCCCACTGAGGAAATGTTCACATTCAAAGCCTATATATAAAAATAAACTCGAGAAAAAGAAATAAAAAGAGCATTTGAGTCATTTCTTACACTGAAGCTTTACAGCACCATAAACAAGATCTCAAGGCCATGGTAGTCAAAGTGCTAGCCCAGCACAGCTAGAGCCCTGTGGTGCCTACAGTTTTAACTGGAGTCAACTGCTTGGCCTTGAGTTTCTTTGTTTAAGAACCCAGCAGCCATTTCTGCTGGGGGCAAAGGCCACTACAGCACAAGCTTACAGATTCTGTTCATAAATGAACAAAAGAAGAACAGAAGAGATCCAAATCCTTCCAGATCGTAGCCCACTCATAAATTAAATGTAGACCTCATCCTCCAAAGTTATTTAATGTAATGCAGAATGGTAATTATGTTGAGTGTTTTCTCTTGGCAGGTCTGGGCTTTGCTGCTTCCTCACCTTGCTCTGCTCTGCAGAGCTCCCAGATTCTGCCCTGACCTTCTGTTCAGCTGCATTCCCATTGTCAAACCTCCCATGGCAGTTTAGCCACCTCAACCAGATACTGACATTAGTTTTCTCCTTCAAGTCTAGTTTCCTAAAGCCTTGGAAAGGGGGGTTTTGGCTGTTTCTCAGAGTTCATGACTCTGGGCATCTCCAGTGGCACCCCAAGTGCATGACAATACCTGAGCCTGACCAAGTCCATCAGCACATGAGCACAAGGGGTCCCATGGTGACACACAAGGGTGTGCAAGGGTTCTCCCACCCTGCAAGGTGCACACTTCACCACGTGGGAAGCACCTGCTTCAGCATGCAGGGGCATAAAGAAATGCTGCTTTTTTTCCCCACGTAGTGGCACAAAGAGATGCTGCTGTTCTGGCCACAGTTCATGCCCAGATCTCAGCAGTGCCAGAGCAGCTCTGGGGAGTGGGAAGCAACTGTCCTGCTTGCAGCAAGAGTGCTGGGACTCTCTGCTGACACCTGTCCAGAAGGACAGACACCACACTGAGCAAAGACTGACTTCTGGCTTCTGCCTGGGAGGGGAAAACGAGTTCATGTTTCATTGACACTCAGGCTAAGCAACAGTTTGGGACGTTCTGGCTCCATGTAGGTGCAGAGATGATACAAGGATGAAAAATCTGCAGCTAATTGGCAATAGGAGGCCTCTCTGACCATACCTAAGTGCTGGGGGTTGGAAGGTGCCTGGAGATGGGGTGATGAAAGGATCTCTGCTTGAAAACTCTGTGCAAGAATCACCCTGAGCTCTGTGTGCAGCCAAAGGCTCCTCTGCAGTGGCAGCACAGTGCTGCAGCAGCTGGCACAGCAGGGCTGGCACTGGGGCTGCTGGTAAGGCAAGAAGAAAGGAGACTGCCAAGACCCAAGCTCCAGATTAAACAGCAGCTTGGGTGAAAAACCAAAGCCCTTTTTGCCCATCAACAGATCTTTTCAGTGGTAATTAAACCCCCAGAGAAGTATGTCCCTCATGAGGAAAAGATGAAGCTGTTCAGATTTCAGACTCTGCCAACCCTGCAGGAATTGCCTGGAGTGCAGGGGAGGGGAGAGGCACTGGGAGGACACTCTGGCTCATTAGGCATCTCCAGCCAGGAGAGGAGAAGCAGCATGAGGCTCCTTGCCAAGCTCTGCCACCTCACAGGCAGAAAGCAAAAGGACACTGAATAAAATTGGGAGCAGGAAGCAATAAGAGAATTTCTACCAAAGGGCAAGACTCCTCCTCTGCCCCTCTTCTCACAGAGTCAGTTCTGTGAAGCAGTTTAAAGCCACCCCTCCTCAACTAAACCACAGAATGGCTTTCCCTTCTTAGTTCTCTTAGGCTTTAATGAAAGAATTTTATCAATGCCAACCAGAGAAACGTGGCTCATGTGATTGGTGAAAGGGACAACATTTTTCTGACAAACTGGGGCTTGTCATGGCAGCAGAGATTAGGAAGATCAAACTGGCCACGGAATGGGAGCACAGGGAAAGGAATTTAATTTCCAGATGAAAGATTTTGGGGGCTCTCCATAGTCATGAATGGCTTTAGATTAAGTCTTAAGTACAGTTTAAAACAGTTTAGAAAGCTCTGTGTGTGTATACAGTGAACTCTCTTCTCCCTCCTTTCTCCCATCTCCTCCCTGCTTGGATTCCAACTCCTGGTCATGTGCTTTGCCTTTGATTTCCTCACTTTCCTTCTTGATCTACAGCTCACTGAGCAGTCATCAGAGGAGGAACCCCCTTGCTGTCACTGAAGCCAAAACCAGTGTCTGTTCCAGAGGAGGTGGTGGTGGTGAAGAGGTGGGGAACTCTCTGGAGGTGTCACAGAGCCCTGGGGGTGAAACCCCTGCCTCCCAGCATGTGAGTGATGAAAACCTGACTGGGACTGCTGAATAGAATTTGCAAACATGGAGTTTGGATTTTGTGCTTTGTGGAAATGACTCCTGAAGAGCTGAAATCACAATGACTGAAAATTGAACTGTTGGAGGACTCTTCAGTGAAGAAGCAGCACGTGGTAATCTCTTGACACAGACAAAAGTAGTTGAAAAATGACCCAGGAGGTGACCAGCAGAACCTTAGAGCACAGATGTGTGCAGCTGCTGCTGAACAAGAACTGCTCCTGCTCCTGGCCAAAGAGAACTGGGCCAAACAGCTCCCTGCAGGAGTGCCCAGAGCCAGGAGAGCTTCTGATGGAGCAGGAACATGCAGCTTGTCAGCACTTCACTGACCAGGGATTTGGCACATTCAGTCCTGGGTGAGGATTGTCAGACCTTCTGCAGATTGCTCAAAGGAAGCACTTGAAAATCTGATTGCACATAGGTGATGTGCCATCAGCAGAGCAAGAAATGCCAGCTGCCAAATGGGAGCTGGGAAACGTGTGCTGAACACTGATTTGGAGCCTGTGAGGGGAAGGAAACTCCTCAGGTATTTTCAAGTGCCCCCCAGTATTGCTTGCAGAGGCACCAAGGCTGAGTGGCCGTGTGAAATGCTTCTCAGGTTTTATGGTTCTCTGCAATCACAGCAGAAACAAATATTAAGCCTCACATCCCCACTGCCAGCAAGGCTCATTAGGTACAAGTTGCACCATTTCACTAGGAAAAATAATAACATTTCTCTGTGATTTATGAAAGCCCAAAGTCAGCTGGCTGCTCAGGTCTCTCCCCAGCTGTGTTCTAGCTCAGAACTTTGCAAATGGCCATTTAAAACACGTTTCAAAACAGTTTTTGTCTGAGTGTACATCTTGTTTACAAGAACAAACTGCTGAAGCTGAGTAATAGAAGCTGGTGAAACGGATTTTATAGTGGGAACACTGGCACAACTTTAATTACTTCAGTGTTGCAGGCATCTCTGTGGTCAGACTGCTCAGCCACTTCCAGGGTATTTCAAATCTACATTAAAAAAAAAACCCAACAAAACCCAAAGAAGAGATCCATGCAGGGATCCATGCCAGGAGCTGGTTTATGCTTCCACTGGGATTGTTTTAACTGCAGTTGTCCACTGGCTACCAGCAAACACTTGAAATCACAGCACCAATCCCTCCTGGCCTGTGCTGGTCCTCAGACATTTCTTCCTAAGATCAGGCCCTGCTCAGTATTGGAAACTGATGTGTGTTAAATGCACAGAAAAACCAGCCACAGAAAACCAGCCACTTTCAGGAGCATTGCTGCTAATTGCTACTAACTCATCTAGCCAACTAAGAAATAAAAACAAATGGGATACTAAAATAGCACTGAAGTCAGATTATTCTGGTTTATGTATATGCCAAACTTCCCTCATGTTGTAAATGAAAAAAGCATCTCCTTACCTTAAGTAAATTAATTAACAGTAATAATCCTAAAAAAAAAATAAAAGAAGCTTCCTGCTGCCCAAGTTTCAAAATATGGCAAAAATCAGGCCAGTGGGGAGTCATAAAGCAATTTATCTTGTCACAAAACTTCACAACAAAATCCAGAGAGCTTCTTGGGGCTCCCTCATGCTACTTTAGCTGGGACTAATAAGAACAGATGTGCTCAATATGAAGCTGAGGCAGTAGAAATAAAAGTAAAATATTTCTTTCACATAGTGTACCAGAAGCTGTTCTGTTACCCAATAATCAGCTGTTCAACAAACACTGCACAGAGACAAGCAATAAAAGGCAGAGACTAAAGAGCTGTCCTGCAGCTCTGAAGAAAGCTTGAGTAAAAGCTTCTAGAAGCAATGTTTTATGATTTAGAGATTTCTGAAACAGGTAAAGAGCCTCTTAAAAAGTTGCTCATGGTATCTAGTAGTTTAAACACAGTCATCAAACCCATCTGACTCTAACCAACCAGACCTTGTCAGCCAAGTGAGCTGGTCAGGGGCTATAATGGTTTGATTCTTCCATTTCTTTCTAGGTAGTGTCATTGCTGGTGCTAGGGAGGAAACCTTTGGTTCTGACTCTCCTGTTCTACTCCAGGATCCTGCACATCCTACACTTGGAGTTCCTGTCAGGATTTCCAGCTCAGTCAGGATGCAGGGAACTGTGTTGGCAGTGTGGACAGAACTGCTGGGCAGGAGACTCCACTCAGCAGCAGCAGCAGCAGCAACCCCAGCACAGGCTGTGTGAGGAGGCAGCCAAAAGCAGCAGCTCCCTGTCTGAGAAGGGTTTGACCCCCACTGCCCTGCAGAGCAGGCCTGGCTGGGAGGAGATCTCTGCCTCTGGGACACACAGGGAATGTTCTTCTCCCTCCCCAGCTCAGAGGCAGCTGTCAAGTGAACAGGCACATCTGGAGCAGGTGACCCTGTCAGCCACCAAGGACTGTGTCCCTTCCCACTGAGTGACAGCAGGGACTGAGCTGTGGTTCCAGGCAGCTCTGGCCTTCCCTCAGAGCTTGCACAAGTCCCAGCTCTGCAGTGCTCTCAGGCTCTTCATTTTCCATCTCTTCTCTTGCCTGGAAGCATCCACTCCCTCTTCCACCCTAACAAGTTGGGAGGTCAAAGATAATTACCCAGAGAAGAATTTCCTCTTGCTTGAAGTGATTTAAATATGCCACAGTGACTATTGAAATGCTAGAATGAGCCACAGCATTTTAATGACTTGTAGGAACCACCCCTTTCCCACTCCCCCCCCCGAGCAATCTGTCACTGGCTCCTCTCACAGCAGGGCTAAAAAGCACATGGAACTGCAAGAAAAACCCCTTAGTGACTGATTTCCACATTCTCATGGAAAAAAAAGGTCTATTTCCTACCAATGTCAGTCACCCTGCTCGAGTTCTCCCAACAGATTTGCATCCATGGCACAGGATGGACCCTCATAAAGCTGGATGGGGGTTTGCTTCTCACTGTACCTCAGTGAAACATCCCTCTGCACCTCAACCTTTCTGCTGTTTGCTGCTGCTTCCCACTCACCTTCATCTTTCCTCCAGTTCCCATGGAACAATCCCATCAGCCCCAGTTCTGCTTTACTGGGGGTTTTCACTGATTTGGCAGAAGGAATCGAGCAAACTACTTTTGAAGAGCAACTGCCTCACAGGACAGGGTCCTCCCTCTGTGTCAAGGGTGCTAAGTGCAGGGAGGGTTTGGTGGACAGACTCTGGGAAGATGGGTGGTTATGAGCTCCTGCAGTTCCCTAGAAGATCCAGGAGGATGAGGAGCACAGGAGGCTTTAGCCCCATGCTCTAGCCAGCTCCCCTTTCAGCACACACATGTATTTCCTAGTTTAGCTCTTGGATTTCTTCTTTCCCACAGATTACTGGAGGTCCTCAGTATCTCACAGCTGCCTGGGCTGATGGAGCTCTCTGTGTCTGCAATCACATCATAAATCAGGGAAGGGGAAAAAAGAATCTCTCCTAACTTGGCATGATGATAACTAATCCATCTCAAGCCTCTGCCAGCAATTCAGCTTTCCAGGATCCCACAGTGGTGTCCCAGATTCTGGGGGGAATGCCTACAGCAGTGAAGTGAGAGTGGAATTAGGAAGGCCAGAAATGGACAAAACTTGTGGTTTCATTTTATTTATTTTTTTTTTCATTTTTCTTTACCCTTTTCATGGGGATAATTTCAGTCAATTGGCTTTAACAGCCTCACAGAGCTGTCATCATTTCACATTGTTTAACTGCTGGCACCAGCCTCTTTCTCTTTGATTTTGTACAATGGAGACAGTAAAATTTTCTCCCATTAAACCACTGTCACTATCTTTTAAATTATCGCAACTCATATTAATTACTCCTTTCATTTTGTGCTAGCTCTCCAAACACCTGGTGTGCTCTGCTCAGGCTGTTGAAAGTAACAGACCAATCAAAGCAAAAAATATTTCGTTTCCAATATCAAGATGTTGTGTCAGAATGAAAAATCCTGAACCTTAGGGTTGCTTGGTAGCTGCTGTTGGAAACTCTGCTCTCCACATTATTTTCCACATTATACTTGTGAAACAGTATTTCATGCATCCCCCAAAGGAAAGCAGCAGCAAACTGGTGGAATGGTTCAAGAAAAGATGAAGAGCCAGAGCAAGAGGAAAGATACTGGAGGTACCTCTGAGTTTTCTGAGGAGGTGGGAAGAAGGAAAATCACTTAAAATAGGAAACAAAATTCTGCTGGTTTCTGTTTTACTCTGAGATTTCAATTCAGAAGTGAATCTATACTTACTCCTGACCTGGTGTGTCAGTGCAATAGAGGCTGCAATTATCTCAGTAACACACAAGTGACAGATCACAGACACACAGGCTTGGGAGGTGCCTTCCAAAACTACCCACATCACACTACATTTGGAGCCAACTTCAAATCTCAAGAACAGTTCTAAAATTCCATGTATTTCATTCACTTATAGGCAAACATTGTTTGTGTAATATATTATTACAATAAAAATTAACTTTAAAAAAGAAGAAATTAATTTATTTTTTTTTTTTCTAAGAAGGTTTCTCTACATTTTGGGTCAGGTGTAATGATTTATTCCTGTCTCTCTAAGTGAAATACAGCCAACCAGGCTGTTTTCTGCATCCCTCCACTGCATTCCAGAAGTATTTACTCCACTAGTGCATTCTCTACAGACACCTTAGCTGTGCTGAGATGTTACAGTAGATACAGAAGGTGCAACATCTCTCAAAGGTGAGATCCAGCCCCAGGGCTATTGTTGGTGGCTGCTGGAGCCAGCTGTTGCTTTTAAGAAGCCAGCACCACACAGAAGGACAAGGATCCTTTGTGCCAGAGAAGGGGCAGCATTTGTCACACCCACAGAGCCTTCAGTGTTTTTCCTCATTAGAGTGGAAATGAAAATACATGTTATTCCATTTGCTCTGACAGTCAATATCAGAAGGGGAAAGCTCAAGATGTCACCAGCTCTGAACGTGCCCATGTGCTGCTCTCCTAATGAAGCTCTTGGTAGGGCAGTTGGAATTGGAAAGGGATTCATCCCAGTGAGCAGGAGGTGCTGCTGACTGCTGAACAAAACCCTGCTGAAGGGAGGATCAGTCTCTGGGGTGAACTACTGGAAGATCTGGTAGAAAGTGAGGCTGAAAAGATTGCACATCATGAATTCTGAGGCTGTGAACCAGCCCATGTTGATGAAGAAAGTGAAATCAAAGTGAATAAAAGCCCAGACAGAAATAGCATGAGGGCTTCAGTGAATCACAGCTCTGAGCAGCATCTCTCACTTGAGATGGTGAACACAGCACACATACATCCCTTGTAAAGTGTAAGTCCCAGCCTCCTCATCCCTGCACTGCAGTCACCACAGTGCTGGTACAAAGGGTGGTTCAGAGCAGTGTGTCAGTGGTCAGCCCTGCAGGAGGCCACTGCCAGAGCTCTGGGCATCTGGGATGGGGTGAGGTGGCTCGGGAGGCCAGGGGGGACACCCTCCAGCACAGGTGACCTGGCAGAGAGGGGATGAGTCAGGAGCAGGAATCACCTGAGGTGCACACAGGAAAATTCCACAGCCTATGACCAGCTTTGAGCAAGCTGTTCTATTTTCACAGGCAGGCTAAGCACCAATAATGAAATATTTAATCAGCAGCTCAATGGAAACCAATACACCAATACATTCAGTGCTGAGCTGCAGCTTCTCACCAGCAATCTGGCCTAAAAATCTCATCTTCAAAGGCAACAATTAAGACAGAAATGTCACCTTCCATTTACACAGCAGTTTTCATCCTGAAGCACTTCATTAACTGTCTTTCCAAAGATCACTTGGCAGCACTGACTTTGCTCTATTTATCCTCTGTCTACCCAAACCAGAATATATATATATATTTATATATATGAGGCAGATTGCACTCTTTTTAGAATTTCATCAGATAAAACCTTAAACTGTGGTTGCCATAGAAACACATCACGGGGCTCTTGGTTTTTCTATCCAACCTGTTCATAAACTTTTCAGCTTTACTTAATGCTGGCTGTTCAAAAACACCCAATTAACTCCCCCATTATTTAGTGCTCTTCCAGTCTTCTGGGCTCCTGCTAAATAAAGTAGAGCTGGAGACAGCTGAACCACGTCACTGCTGCTTGGAGTGGCTCACTTCCAACTCCATCATGACAGAGCATCTCTGAGGTGGAGAAGCAGCAGGGAAAGGGAGTAAGGGGCAGTGACTTCATCACCCACCCAGGGCTTGTCACACCAAATGAATGGCCCCTGAGGGCAGAGGACAGCATCTGAACGGTGCCATCAGCACTCTGCTGGGATGGGAGCTGTTATTTGTGGAGACCTGCATGACTGTTTCTAACTGCCTCAGGGAGTGGACCCCACTGCCAAAAGCAAAGGGTGAGAGAAGAGCAAAAGCTGCCAGGGATAAGGATCAACAGGGAAAATCATCTCTTTTGGTGATGCAGTAACATCTCTGTCAGTCCAGTCCCATTTGCACTGAACACACCCTGCCAAAGGTTGTCACAGGGATCTGTGCCTCGTGTGAACCCTGGCTGTGGAAAACACCAATGCCATGGGAATGATAAACACAGGGCTGGGACATTCCATGGCCATTGTTACACAAGCATAGTCTGTCTAAAAACAAATTTACAGTATTTCCAAACAAAGAAGGAGGCTGTGTTTACAAAACCTACAGAGCTGATCTGTGCCTGAAACCCCAGAGGTTCCTAACCTTCCCCAGACAACAACTTCACATTGGTGCCACATGTGCTTCCTCCTACCAAAGCACAAATAGGATGGAATCTTTGGTTTGGCTGGTTCTGTTTCTCCCATTCCACTGTAAATCATCCATGGGATGAGTTACAATCATTCCCCAGACCACCTTCTGCCAGGCAGCAGGTTCCAGTGGCCAGGAGAATGTTCTGTGTTCCCCACAGCTGCTGGGGTTTGTGGCAGAGTGGAAAGCAAACAGCAGAGTGGGCACTGCTTCCACTGGGACTGGTGCCACTCCCCAGGCTCCACTGCCAGCTGACCCCCAGCTCAGTTCTGGGGTGAACAGCAAACAAAGCAATACAAATGTTTGCTTTTATTTCCCTGGTTTCCTTTAGTTCTCCTACAGTGGAATCATGGATTTGCATGAGCAAGTGTCCTCAGAGGCTTTGTTACTTCTGTCAGCAGATGGAGATGATACTGATTGTCCTGAAGAGCTTTCAGTGTCTCTCAGTTACTCTGTTTTAAAATACACAACTCTTAAATACCCAGAGAGAAACGAGCAGCACTTGGCAATCCTTTTTTATCCCCAGCAATACAACCTGTTCTTCTGCAGGTACCTCTTTCAGGCAGGCCACTGGAATGCAGCTCTGCTCCTGAATTCTAGGGTTGCAGTAGTTCTGAGTATGAGAAACCTCCAGGCTATGCAAGTGTGAGACAAACTTGTAATTTCAGTGACACACGACAGGAGGATTTCTTCTGAGACTGGGTTTCTGGAAGAGGAAAGTGACATTCCATTGCTGCTGTGAGGCAGCTGGATGACTTTGACTTGTACTAGGAGGTCTGCTTTTTTTTTTTTTTTTAATGTATTATTACCTAAGGCCTTTTCTGTTTTGTTAAGCACAAATTTCCTCTTTTGCCAAACCTACAGAAGCAAAGAAATCATTATATTGAAAAATCAAAAAGAGCAGTGGCTGGCCAGATGGATTGTGGGTAAGAGCAGAAATGACAAGTCAAGCCTCTGCACACATGACTAGCATATGAAATGGCAGAGGGAATAGGGAAAAGGTTTCACAAGAAACTTATCTGAGAGCACTGGGAAATCTGCAACTGTTACATCCATTTTTCTTTTAGTTTCTTTTTTTGCTGACAGCTCCCTCTGAAGGGGAAGTTGAAGACCAGCTGAGCTGGTTCCTACATCCCTCTGCCCACAGCATCCAGCCAAAGGATAAGGAGTGTGGAGTGAGGAGCAACAGATGGTCCTGACCTGGCCAAGAGATCCTGGACTGCTGACAACCATGAGAACTCAGCCTTCTAACTCTCTGAACCAGAAGAAACACTTAAAAATAAAAGAACTATTTGCAATATACTCTCTATAGGCAAATATCATCAGAAAGGCCAGTCTAATGTGACCTTGGGTGGTATCTGTGGACACTGCTAGCCCCTGCCAGGATGGATGGGGGAATTTAAAGGAGTTTCTTCTGCAGAATTTGCTGGATTTCTAAAATACATCAAATGCTCATAGATAGTCTGGCAGTAAAATAGTTTGCTGGAAATGTGACCAGGTTTTCTTTATATTTTTCATACTGAAAGCAGAAAAAAATAGTATTTGTAGTATCTTACATATTACTTTGAAAGCTCCAACATCCCCAGCAGCAGCAACTGGTCACAGAGAGGTTCCTGTAGATCCCCATTGCTCCCAGTTCCATGTACAGCAATCCCAGGGACTCTGCTTCCCTCTGCCTGCTCTTTTATACATATTCTCTAAGTGTGTAGCATAAAACTGATGAACCTCCCAGACCAGATATTTTAAGCACCACATCTTATCATGTGGGAGAAATTATTCTCAGTAAAGAAAGCTGATTTTCAAGCGTGCCTATGTGGGGATTGCTGATGCCAACTCAGACATGTTCTGTTTCCTCTGAAAACAAACAAGCCCATGGTACAAAAATAGGCAAGTCAATGAAATGCAGACTTTTCTAACGTGGGAAATGTTGGTTGAGCTGGCATTCTGGTTTTGATTACTTCTAGCTGCTTTAGGAGAAACTGATGCAAGGCAGTGTTTTCAGAATAAAAAGATAATTTCTGTAGGCAGACCTACTGCAAATGGAGGATGTTCAGGAAAATAGTTCTCCAGAGACCAGGCTCCAACTCAAAATGTCACCAAATATTCACAGTGAGGGCATAGTTAACTTTAAGTTCACCCTTAAAACAGCTGAATGGGAAACAATATTTGTAAGAACCCCTTAAAATTTATAGTAAACTGGGAAAAGCCCAGAACAATGTAGCACAATAACATACCTCCTCACCAAATTGCTGTATGGGGAACTGGCAACACATAAACACTTTATGAGCTTCAAGGAGCATCTGTAGAGCTGAAGTTTCACAAAATTCAACCCAGTATGAGCTGCTCCAAATGGGATTCCACAGCCAGCAACATTTGAAGGCAGGCATCAAAGGCAGTTTGGGGAAGAACCTTTGATATTGCTCCATAATTAGGCACTACAACTTATTTTACTCTAAGAAAGGGTTTTTGAGGCTGAGGAGACAAGAATCAATATGCTGAAGCCTGGCACTGGGAGCAGCTGGGACAACATCACTCTGACATCTAATGGCAGCTTTAAGTAGTGCTGGCAGGGTTTTCTACTCCAGGTAAAAACCCATCCCAGATTGACAAACAGCATATGGTAAATAAACACTGACTGTGGACAACCTCCCCCTGAGAGGTAAGAGAGCTGCAGCTACTGCCCACACCAGACCTGGAACAGCTGTTGCCAAGGCTGGTACATGTCACACAAATGCTCTGTCTAATTAACTGCCCACCAGGCTCAACAGCATGCAAGGCAAAATTAAATGAACTCAGGCTTTACTACAGAGTAACACCGAGGAGTATTCTCCACTGGAGTGGCTGTATTCGAATTCAAACTGCCTTAGGTAAACGATAAAGGCAACATCCAATGCAATTTTTCTTTTCATAGGGCCTAGAGATTAATGAGGTATTTTTCAAGTCCACTGTTGTCTTTCAGATGGAGAGAAAAAAATCAAATTCCTAAATCCCTTTATTTATTGCACCAAAAATTAGAATGAGAAGACGCTGAGATATTATTAAGGTTACATTTTTCATGTTTCTCTTCTCCCTTTTAACATTTCATGAGCCTTCATCTGCAGAATGCCCCTGATTTTAAACTCCTCAACTCAGATGCACAGAGGCACCTCACCGCTGGGCGCCAAAGGGTGAGTGAGAGTCACTCCCTAACCCCGACGCTTTTCTTCACTTCAGTGTTTTCAGGAAAAACGAAAACCGTGCGAAATGCCGGGAAAACACCCCTCCGTTCGCCGAGGGAAACCCCCCGAGCGAAGCTCACAGCAGCGAACTGCAGGTGGCAGCAAGAAGCCGCAGAGCAGCCCAGGCTCCTTCCAGCTCTGCTGCCAAACACTCCCCGGCAGAAAAAGAACTGAAGTCCCGGTTAAAATGAGCTAGGAGACCTACCCTTCTTCGAGTAAAACGCCAGCAGAAGCGTGTGCCTCGGTGCACAGCGTGGTGCTGAGATGCTGCAGCTCTAGATGAAGGAAGGGGTGGCAGCTTCACGGAGGACGAGGGTCTCAGCTGCCTGTTGTTCACTGAAATGCCAGGGAAATGAACAGGTGCTTCCCCTCCTGCCCTGAAAGGAGCTAAACCAACGCAGGACAGCTATTCAATACTCAATTCCCGTGGCTTTGAAAAGCACTTATTACTGGCACCAGCTTAGCCTTTTCTAGTGCCACACTTGCTGGGGGTGACAAGGTGATCAGAGCTCAGCTACTCTGTTTTCACAGAACCTCTCCCATTTCAAGCACATCCTTTCTCCCTGCTCAGTGCTGAGACTCTCAGCAGCCTCTTTGCCAGAAGACCTTAAGCTCTAGAATCCCATTAATTCTAATTTAATTACAACGTGATATTTATGACCCACGGTCAGATATCATATCAGGGTATTTCAGAGCTGGACATGACAACTTAAAGAAGGAATCTTGGTCAGTGCTCATGTGGACAGCTCAAAGGTTCTCTCTTCTTTTACATGTTTCAGTGTTAAATGTTGACAACAGTTTGGGACACTTTCACATTTTCTTCCATCTTTTTTACAGGTGGTTTGCACGGTAGGGAAATGGGAAGTGACATGCTGAATTCTGGAGAAGATCTCCATCAGATCCCTTTAAACATTAGTTTAAAGCCTTGAACATCAGCACTGCTCATGGTTAGAGCTTGCAGCAGGTCAGCAAAACTGCTGCTGGTGGAACCACTTTCATCATAGAGGTTTATCCACTGTACCTACCCAGTGGGTAAAGAAGACTAGAGGTGAACTCACACAAAATTGTAGGCAAGGGAATGAAGCAAAACCTCTGAGGAATTGGTAATGTCAGCCCAGCAGGTGTCAGCACTCAGAAATGCACCACAGTGACCGGTGATGCTCCTACCCCTTGGAGACTCCAAGAAACCACCACATTTCAGCATCCAGCACTCCACTCTGCCCACGTCCTTGCCAACCAACGCTGCTCAACAAAAAGCTTTGCTCCTCTGGTACATAACAGAAAATTCAGGCTACCTCCAGGGAGGAGTCTAAGCACAGAAGAACAGCTACTCTTCAAGTAACTCTGTGTGTATTCTGACACTCCAACACCCTTTTTGTTGGTAGGATGCAGGGTGTTTTACAAAGGAGCAAACAACTCAGTGCCAGTGCAGTGGTACAATAGTTGACACTTGCCTCGACTTGCCCATGAATCACCAGCATCTCACACACTGATAAAGAACAGCCATAAATCTTCTATAGTCCTCCTAATTGGCCCCATATGGAATTCAACCTTGGAACTTGGGCTATGGCAATCTTTACATCACCCAGTGTGTATGTGACTGTGTGTCATGTCATCATGTGTCTACACACACCTTGTTTCTGCAGGGTGGGCCTGGTAGAGAAGCTGCAGAGATGACAACTTTGGTATCTTCTAAATGGCTTGAAAGCTCCAGACTCTCCATTGGTGGCCTGGGAAAGGTCAAAAAAAAAAGAAAAAAGGCTTTAACACCTAAAAACTGAGGTGAAATTTTGAAAAGCAGAGGGGTTATTTCCTCTGTTTTATTCCAGTTTTGGACACACTTTGGATCAGCAAGATCCCAGAGGAAGCATGGCGTGTGTGTTTAACTCACATGGGGCAGTTAGAAGGGATTTTATCCTTTTGAAAGCTGCACCTACTGATATTCAGGCAAGAGCAGCAAAACCCACCAATCTTCGCAGAGCCCCAGACTGGTTTGGGTTGGAAAAGACCTTACAGACCTCATTCCAACCCCGTGCCAGGGCCAGGGACACCTCCCCGTTGCTGCGGGCCCCTTCCAGCCCGCTCCGCACACCACACGACGCCGGAGGCCGCGGGCGCTTCCCCGCCCGCTCCCCTCACCAGGGCTCTGCGGGGTCCCGCTCACCAGGGCGCTTCTCCTTCGCTCCTTCCCTCCCGCTCCCGCCACCTCTGACCTGCCTGCTGCCCGACACGCGTGGCCGAGAGCCGGGTGAGCATCGCCACCCCCGCCAGGCCCTTCGAGTCGCCGCGGGAAAGGCGGGCGGGCTGCGAGCCCCGCAGCGCACAACGGTTCGCGGCCACACCCGGGGCGGGGCCGGGCGAGGCGGGGCCGGAGCGCGGGGCTCGGGGCAGCGGGAGCAGCAGCAGCAGCAGTAACAGCAACAGCAACAGTAACAGCAACAGCGAGGAGGGCAGAGCGCAGACAGCGGCCACCATGGCGGACCACGAGGCGGGGCTGCCGCCCAAGGGCCGGCGAGTGCAAGGTACCCAGGGTACGGGGGCACTGGCCCTACGGGGCTGCGGGGAGATGCCCCCTCATTCAGGGGGAGCGGGGAGATGCCCTCACGGGACAGCGAGGAGATGGTCCCACGGGACAGAGAGGAGATTGCCCCTCAGTCAGGGGGCTGCGGGGCAGGGGGAGATGCCCCTCAGTCAGGTGGCAGGGGGAAGATGCCCCTCGCTCAGGGGGCTGCGGGGAAATAGTCCTTCACTCAGGTGGTCGCTCCGAGCCCGGAGGCGCCTCCCTGTCGCTCTGGGGTTTTTCCTTTCGCTTTCCGTTCTCTCCCGTCTTTAGCCGCCGAGGAAAGTTTTGCGGATCCCTCCCTGAAGTTCCCATTGCGGAGCGGCTCTGCCTCAGCTCCCGGGCGCTCCCCTCCCGCTTTGTCCTCAGCCCCCCGGGCCTCGCAGCGACCGGTCCCGTCCCCGGAGCGGCTCTAGCAGCGGCCGGGACCCTGCGGCGGCATCCCCGGGACCGGGAGCATCGCTGCGGGACCGGCTCCTCTTGCGCAACTTGGGCTTTTTGGTTTGTTTCTTCCTTCTATGCGTGTGTTTTGTTTCCCCGTGCCAGCAACTGCTGTCATCGCTAACGGGAAAGCTACACCAATAATTAAAAGCAGAGTCATCAGAATTAATCCCCCAGGTGCTCAGCAGTAAATGAGAATGAAAAAGAATTTAGGGACTGGTTGTTGACTCTTCGAGTGGTTTTCGCTTGGGCAAATGTTGAGATAGGTGGGACTGGAGGAACCGGTAACAAACCCAATTGCATTTCCCCAAGCAGAGCAGGGAAGCTGTGGTTATGCTTTTATTTCTTGGTCTTTCGGGCAGTAGGTGTGAACGTGACCCCGAGCAGGTAGTTTTGGGGTGAGGCATGACAAGAGACAGTGTCCCTGGAAGCTGGAGCATTGCCCAGAGGCAGCCTTTGTTCAGAGCTCAGAAACCGATGATTTATTTCGTGGTTTCGTCATTTTCAACTGAAGAAGGAAATGTTATTTATAAGATGGTTTTCTATCCGAAGGCCTTGGCTAGGTAATCCGAGTGGTTGTATAAATAACTGTGGATGTCTGTGGGCCCCTGGCACATGCTGGTTCTTGTATCCTTGGAGAGGATCTGCATTTCATGCTGGGAGTGTGGTAGTTATTAATACCGACGCTGAACCGTGGCTGGCAGTTGGCGAGCCCTGAGCTCTACGTGCTGCTGAGGTTGTTCTTCCCTAGTTGCTGTGCTGGGCAGGGCTGGAGGCTAAAGCTGCCCACCTCTTCTCGGCAGTGTAAAGGATCCGTGGAGTAAATGGCATTGGAGAGAATTTGAGTTATTAGATGTAGTAACTAATTCCCACGTGAAGTGCTTTGAGAAGCCTCTGAAGGATATTTAGTTCTCATGGAGGGTAGTATTCCTTATCTTTCCTGATTGTTCACTCATTAGCCAGTGATAAAAGCAAACACTAACTGTTGTAGGATACACCTCCAGTCCTTCTGGGGCTGTCCTGGCTTTGATGGAGCAGCAGAACACTTTGCTGGGTTATGTTCAGTCCAGTTCACCTCCCACACCCATTTTATTGTAAACGTGGTGGGGTTTTGTGGGAGAAGCTCCTGTCCTGGTACCAAGGAGTCTGTCAGAGTTCTGCTGTTTGACAGCAGTGGTCTTGGTGTGGTCTTTGAGAAGAAAATAAACAGCAAGTGCCTGCCCCACCTCAAGCAGTACTGAAGATTTAAGCCTCCAGCACTAAGTGTTTCTGATGAATTGTTAATACTGTTTGATGATTTCTTGCTGAAGGAACATAACTGTTCCAGTCAGCCATAAAGGGACTGAAGCCTGGTCCAATTAAAATGGCTTTTAATATTGTTTCCCCATCTAACATCTTTTTCTAATGTCTTTTCATGCCCAGCAGAGAATAGTTTAAATGGAGCCAGTGTCTTCATCATTAAAGAGTATTACCTCTTAATATAAGTTATTGATATGATTAATAAAAGCTCCACAACTGCTGCTAACAGCTGTAATCCAATCATCAACTTGAATTTTTCTTTCATGATTATCTTTTCTAGGCCTTGTCTCTAAGTCACAGCACCTTTCAGACAGGGCCCAGCTCCCAGTGGTGGAGCAAACACCCTGGTCTCTGCGTGTTTAACATCAGCAGAGCTCCTACTGGTGTCTGGTTTTTGAAGCCATGCCATTGGTTTTCTCCTTGCTTTTGTGGACAGTACAGTAGAGGAATATTTAGCCCCAGGTTGGGTGGGGATGCCAAGCACGTTTCTTGGCTTTCCTGCAGTTTTTCAGGAGAGGGGTCCCTCTCTCCTCACTGTGAAACACAGCACAGTTGCAGTTGCAAAATCAAATGTGAGCTTAATCCATCCTGAAACCTGACACGTTGGAGCTGTGACTTCTACCTTCCTGTTCAAAAGGGAAGAAGATGGGTAATCTTTCCCCCAGGCTGTAGTTTCTGTAGAGAAGCAGGTTGTTGGTGGTGATTTGATGTTAAACCAAGGAGTAGAACTGAAAAGCAGGATGCTCAGCTCCTTGAGGTTTCCCCAAGTTACTGAGTAAAAGAGAGAGGGAGACTTTTCCTTCTATCAGTGTAGATTGTGAATGCTTTTTTATGGTTTTAGGCTGACTAATACCTTGCTGATAAATGGAAGGTAATGTTCCCTTCACTAATGAGTTTACAGGTGGTGCTTAGTGCTGACAGCTGCTATGTGTGGGGAGTGCATTGCCTTGACTTCCACAGGAGCCTGGAAATTACTCCTTTAATCTTCTATTTCCACTACGTAATAACGAGCTCATGAGGAAGTATCTAAGGTGGCTTTTCACAGAGAGCTTTAAAATGGCACATGGCAAGACATGTCCCTGAGGGTTATTACACTTCATTCTGACAGACATACACCTAATAGATAAGACAGAAGTGGCTTCAGCTTTGAGTGACTTCATGACACTGAAGATACTGTGTGAGACAAAACCTGATTATTCTCCACCACTTCCATATTCCATCTTACCTGGAGAAGCACTGAAACCCTCAGTCTTCAGTTTTGGTTCCCAGTTCTTTTGCTGACTTCTGTGACCTCAGTCAAATATTGTGGATCTAGTTTTGCAAAGCACACCCTATCACTTGCTGATGCTTCCAGGTGTAGTGATATCTAAGGACTGCTCTGTCTCTCTTCCCCCTTTATCTAAGGCATGCACTGCTGAGGTCAGTTGGGGCACAATAAAAAGCTTACTCATGTACCTGGAGTTGTTAAAATCAATGGATATATTTCAAAATCGAGTTTATGTTTTATTATCCTACTTAAAAACAACCTGCTAGGGTGGATCTTGGAGACTTGCTTCCAAGCAGCTGGTACAAATGGAATCATGGGTGTGTTTGGTGAATATAGAAAGAATTTTGGAATTCCAGGTAGAACTCAACTAAAACTTCCAGAGTCATCTTTCTGAGCAAGCTGCTGGATGCAGTCTGTGAAGTGGCAAGACCCCAGTTCCTTGAGGACCTGTGGTGCTGCTCGAGTTGGGATGTTTGCATCTTTTCAGCACTGTAAGGTTGTATTTACAGGTCATCAAGATCAGGGGTCTGGTCCTGGAGCAGCAGTCTCATCTCGTGTGAGAATTGGGCTTGTCTCAGCTCTGTGGGTGCTTCTTGTCACTGTGTACTTCTGCCTTTTTCCAGGATGGAGTGAGAAGGATGGATTTCAGGATCTCCACGGTAGGAATGTGGGGGTTGTGAGTGCTGGGTTTCACCCTGGGATATCCCCACTTGGCAGCAGGCCCCTGGCAGGAGCAGAGATTTGCAGTAGCTGTCAGAGCAGCTTCCCAGCACGTCCTCCCCCTGCCATGGTGCACTGCTGGCTTTAGCTGGGGAGCCTTTGAAACCCACAAGTAGCTCTTGTGAGTTGCTGGATCTGGCAGATGCCTTTGGCTGGTGTCATTTCATGACAGAGGTATCAGGTTTGTTTTCTGAGAATTAGGAGCCTTTGGCCAAGAAGTGGTTTCCAGAGGCTTTATTTGATGTCCAGCTAATCCTGCACCACATCCTTCCCTGCTTCCTGCCATACTTCTGAGAACTGGGATCTTCTTGGGTCTGCACCTGTGACAGCTGGGCCACAAACCCAGTTCTGGTGTCCCCTCCCTGGGGTGAGGGGCTGGGGGGTGTTTCCATGTCACTTCTCAAGCAAGAGTTGCTCAGACTTCTTCAGGCAGGAAAAGAAGAGGATTGCTGCTGCTGCTGTTGTCATTCTGCTAGAGAGGACTGGGGAAGAGGGAAGCATTTGAGAGTCCACGTGCACATGTTGGTGTACTTAGTTCTGCATAAATGTTCCTTGGACTGCATTCTGCCCTCAGACATCTTGTGCAACTTCTGGAGACTAGTGCAAATGGAAACAGAATTTGACTTTTAATTTGATTTCTGGTCTAAACTGAAGGAGTTGGGTCAGAGCAGTGGTGCTAACAGTGCCTTTTCTCCAGGAATATTGAATATTCATTCATTCATAGATATTATAAATTGTAGGCACTGGCTTTAACAAGCACTCTTGGGTTAAGGAGTCTGAAAAATTGTGTTCTTTTCTTTCAGATGACTCTTCTACTGGCCTTGGTGTCTGTGGATGGATCCTGGTGATCACTTCACTCTTTTTCACTATTATTACATTTCCTGTATCAATCTGGATGTGCATAAAGGTAAAATTGTTCACTGCTAAGCTGGAGTAAAACTTTGAGCAATGCAGATGCTTCCCAGTTGTTATTGTTCTCTATTTGTTTTTACTCTGTTCTTTCCTGAACTGTAGCAGGGTGTGTGTAGCAGACCCCAACATTTCAGTGAAGGAAAAAAACCCAGTGTGATTACAGGATTTAGTCAAAACAATTTTTACATTGACATCTTCATAATTCTACCTGGCTGTCAGCATAGAAGAGGAGAACATTTGCAATCATAATTGCTCTTGGAGGACTGATAGTTGAAATTTTAAATTTCTTTTTTTAAGATCTCTCCCTGTACATGGGTAATCAAGAAGTATGTAAATACAAGTGTTGAAGTATGTGGACATGTGGCTGTGACAGATTCATAGACTCTGAAAACATCAAAGTGATCACAGGTGGCAGATTCCAAATGGAGGGGCTCCCCCCTGCCTTGCTTTGGCTGATATCCCACACCAGAGTTCAAGGCACATACACTGCACTTGGTTTTGCTGTTGCCAGGATCTTCCTGATGCTGCCTCTAGTGTGTGGCCCTGCCTGGGTGACCAACTGCTGCTGCTGCAGTTGGTAGATGGTGCCCCAGGCTGAAGAATATTTCTTGGGCAATATTTTCCTGATCGTTCCTTCTGCCGTTTGCTTTTTGATGCGAAAATCGAGGTTCAAATTCTCAAAAGCAGCCAGCAGAGAAATGAAAGCTGTGTTCACATTTGAGATTGGCTTAGCCTAGTGTGCACATGGTTTGGAATCCTTCACGTGGCTTCTGGACACCCTTCCCTGACATGCAGCTGTGTGTTGCAGATCATAAAGGAGTACGAGCGAGCCATCATCTTCCGCCTGGGACGCATCCTCAAGGGGGGAGCAAAGGGACCAGGTAAGTCCTGGAGAACGTGCTGCTGTTTGGCAACATTCCCCTTCTGATTGTGTCATCAGGAAAGCAACAGCTGTCTGGAAACATTGCAGCAGGCTGGCAACTGGATTTCTCAAGAATTTAGTAACTTCCAGTAAGAAGATGCGTTGCTTTATATGGAGAAATGCTGAATATTTATCTGTGGTCCCCACTCAGATCTCTGAGCTACTGCAGGGTTTGATTTAATGGGTGGGCTTTGCTTCATGCATCAGGAAGAGTCAAAAGCATAGAATGTAAAAGGAGGAGTCATGGCATAAAATGTGCTATTTTAAAAAGCAAGTTTACTGCCTCAGTTATAGCACCCAGATGGTCTGAGAGCCTTGATGGTCTTCAAAAGAAATAGAAGCAATTAATTTGTTTTCTAGTTTTGAAAAGTTTCCAGCATGTATTAGAAATTCTGATGAGATCTGTTGCTTTCTGCTGTTGCTCCAGCTGCTCAGAGTGGCAGAAAGGGGCAGTCCCTTCTTCCTTTGTTTCCACTGGGGTTCTGCAACACTTCACATTGCTGCGAAGTTGACATGAGAGTGATCCTCCAGAATGGGAGGAGGTTGATCATTTCTGCTTGCCAGAAGTGGGCCCCAAAGTAGCAGTGTGGGACAGATGTTCAAAAGTAGCAGTTAACAGTTCTGTTTTAGTTTTCTCCAAATGTTAAACATCTCTAATTAATTTAAATTTCCAAATAAATTGAAATTTCTCAGAATACTTCATTGAAATCTTAGCCTGGATTGAAAGCCACTAAGACACGAGCTGCTGCAAAGAGCTCTGCACAGCCACACTTGTTGAATTTAAGCTTATTTCAGTTGCAAGTTCCACCCGTTTTAATGATCCATTTTCACATCTTCTTTAATGGATTTTTTTGGTACAGGTTTGTTTTTTGTCCTGCCCTGCACAGACAGCTTCATCAAGGTTGATATGAGGACCATCTCCTTTGATATTCCTCCCCAGGAGGTGAGTTTGCAGTTGCCTTTGTGTCTGCTGAATGGTTTGCACTCTGTTTTCCTTTCCCCCTCTCAGCATTGGGTTTTTAATGTGGATGGGTTTTGCAGGTTGAGTGTGTTGTGAAGAGTACATATTTCCTTTTGTAATGTCATTTAATAAGAATAGATCCCAGAAATGAAGATAACTTGGTGCTGCCTAAGAGCTAGAGTTTGGAATGAGGACTGCTGGGCTCCCTCCAACATTCTCTCATAATTCCTGGACAATCTGGAAGATTTCCAGAAGCAGCAGTGATCTTCCCCATGCTAATCTGTCCAGATATATAAACCAGCTAAAAGAGTGGGATGAAATGACTGTGAACATCAGATACTGTCAGTAGCAAGTTGGGGTCATGGTCTGCTCCCTTAGGTGGGTTTTGTGGTCACATTGGTGCCCTGGCCTGCAGTGTGCAGGGACATTTCCAAGGTGTGCCCCACCTGGTGACATCTGGTGTCCTCCAGTTTGAAGGTTCTTAAGAAGAAAAAAAACCCCAACTTCTATTTCTAGTCTGTTTTTCCTTGGACATCTTAATGTTTTAGCAGAATCTCCCCACAGGGTTAAACCAGCTGCACCCAGTGATGCCAACTCCATGGGTAACCAAAGAGGAAAAACCCACTAGCCCTCTGAAAATAATGTAGTGGCCAATTCCATGTTGATGATTCCAACTAGCCCTCGTGTATCTGGTGTATTTTGCAAGACAAAGATGCTCCAGCAACTTGCCTGGTGCATCTGCTCCCTGTCATAGCTTTGTTGGTTTATTGCTCATCATTAGCTGTAGATTTAGACAAATGGCAACTGTCATGGTACACTGTGAAGGGTAATTGGGAGAAACCTAATCACTGGCAGGCAAAATGTGCTTGCAGCTGCTGATGTGCCATTAGGGAGGGAAGCCATCAGTCCTACAGCTTCTCTTTTGGCTTGATTAAATTACTCTCATGGATTGAGGTTTGTTTGTTTTCAGTACATAGAAGCAGAAATAAATTTTCATTTGTACAACATGATTTCTTGCTTGCTACTCATTTTTTTGTTTGTCTTCTGCTATTATGAAAGGGCTGCTAAAATAGGTAGTCAGGGGAAGGATGGAGCAGGTAAGTCCCAAAGTTAACTAACCCACCTGTCCCTCTCTTGTCAAAGAACAGAACAGTCTGACATGGAATTAGGTCACCTCGTGGTTGTGTGGCATACTTCAATCTCTTTTTAACTTAAAATGTAATTAATATTAATGCTTCTTTGTAGTGCCTCCTCTTCCAAACCTTCAAGAATATCTATCTTTATCTTTCTAAGTACATCTTCTCTTTAACATACACGTGTTGAATTCAGTAAGTCACTTTAATCTACCTCTGAGGATGTTCACAAATTGGATTTCCTCTGCAGCTTGTCTAGAAGTCACCACAGAGTCATTTAGTAGTGCAAGGTGGCATTTCAATCAGAGACCCCTCCAAGAAGGACAATGACCTGCTAGCTAATAGCAGAGCTGTTTCTAACTGACTGTTGAAGTGAGGCTGACACCCATGTGGCTGGAGTACCTCAGGCTGCTGGGAGGCAGAACCAATCTGATAAGTCACTAAAGCCACTTCATATCTACACATTATTGCTCTTATTTCTTTGTACAGAAACACCAAATGAGCCTCACTCAAAAGTGTGTAAGGTGCACTCTTAACTAGAGCACCTTAACCTATTTTGAATGGAGTGGTCTCATATTCCTGCATTTAAAGAAAACAAATTAGATCTTGGAGTCTTTTGTTACCTTGGCCCTTGGGTACACAAGCCTCCTGCATTCCAGTGTGGCCAGTCTGCCTCTTACCTGGCTGTTGTTCCAGTCCCACTGAAATACAGCAGCAGGGACCTACCTGCTGGTTTCAGGTGCAAGTTGTCCAAGAGCAGGAGTGGGTGAATTTCCATGTATGTTCTTTCTGATTTGTTTTTTTTTTCCTGTCCCTTGTATGAATTGCAGATCCCTCTGTGGGTTTGAAGAAGCAAGTTAGAAAAGCATCATGGCAAGGCTAACAGAGTTTTATTTCTTAGTGAGCAGTGTTGTAATGTCATGTTTAGCCCCAGCCTCACAGAGATGCACTGAGTATCTGGGTGCAGACATACCAACACGTGCTCCTCACCTGTGCAAGACCTTTTCTTTTCAAGACAGTTGTTTTACTCTTGAAAGACCAGGAGTTTGCCCAGTAAAACATACAGGTAATGACTATTATGATTCATTAAATAGATGCTTAATAATGACTTTCCCTGTTGTAGATCCTGACCAAGGACTCGGTGACAGTGAACGTGGACGGGGTGGTTTATTACCGGGTGCAGAACGCCACCCTTGCTGTAGCAAACATCACAAATGCTGACTCAGCAACTCGCCTTCTAGCCCAGACCACTCTGAGGAATGTGCTGGGGACCAAAAACCTGTCTCAGATCCTCTCTGATCGTGAGGAGATTGCACACAGCATGCAGGTAAGAACAGCTTTCCCTAAGCTGTCTGTCAGTGATGAGCAGCAGTCTTGGGGATAATTTGCAGGTCAGGATTTACTTTCTAATGATAAGGCAAGCTGTGGTTTGGAGCTTTAGGTAAAACCCTCTCAAGAGGTGTAGGGATGATGTTCTGTATGATAAAAATGAGTGACCAGTGGGGCTGGGAGTTGGGAAAGAGGGATACAGGAGGGGAGTTGTTGCCTGGATCATTATGACAATACCCCACTGTTGAAGAAAATGATGTCACTTAATTCCTTTGATATGTTAATCAGACCCTGGTGTTTGTTTGGGTTTTTTTCCTTACTTTACAACAGTTATGCTTTTATAACTATTAAATAAAAATAGAAATACTAAAGCCCTTAAAGTCCAAGAATTGTAAAATAATTTTTCTTTTTTTTGGTCGTTCTTCAAGTTTGGACATTATTTTGCAGCCAGGTAGGTGGCTTAACTTAATTGTCCTGCCTTCCACAGGCCACGCTTGATGAGGCAACAGATGATTGGGGCATTAAGGTGGAACGTGTGGAGATCAAGGATGTGAAATTACCTGTCCAGCTGCAGAGAGCAATGGCTGCAGAGGCAGAAGCTGCCCGGGAGGCAAGGGCCAAGGTAATAACATCAACTTGTGGGTGTGGATTTAGTATTATTTTTCTTCAGGAATAATATAATATGGGTGATGTAGAGGAGGAAGATTCTCAGCCAGGTGATGTTGTGCAGGGCAGAGGTTGTAGATGTGTGCCTGGGTGCTTGCTCTAGTTCACTGTGGTTTATGCAGGTGAGATCTCCTTCAGAAGTGCAGAATCTCTCTTTTTTTACCACACACTAAGAACAAACCATAAACAGGACAATACTGAGGTTATTAGCTGGAGCCAGACATGGTGCCAGCTGCTGTGCCCTGGCATCCTGCTAGGGGCTGGGAGAACAGGCAGACCCTGCAGAGCGTGTGGAAACTGTAGATGTCTGAGAGAGAGAACAGGCAGAAGGGGGGAAGAGCAGGGGCAGGGGAGGTCACTTGGTCACAGCAATGAGCAGTGTCTGGTTGATGCCTTGAGGCTGAAGTCATCCTGCAGAGCTGTAGTTTATTCCTGTGCCAGAATGAGTTCCATTTGCGCTTGTGCTGTCCCAGGTGATCGCAGCCGAGGGGGAAATGAACGCTTCCAGGGCCCTCAAAGAGGCCTCCATGGTCATCACAGAGTCCCCTGCTGCTCTTCAGCTTCGTTACCTGCAGACCCTGACCACCATAGCTGCAGAAAAGAACTCCACCATCGTCTTCCCCCTGCCCATCAACATGCTGCAGGGCCTCCTGGGTGACAGTCCCAGGTAGAGTGGGAGGAGAGAGGCTGGCCTAAGGTTTTTCCTCCACCCGCTTCAGCAACACTGAATTCTGTGTTCTATAGTTTATGGTGGTGTTAAAAGTTGTTCTGAGTGTGTTACAGAATTTACAGGTCATGTTTCATGTGAATATGGACAATCCAAATGTTTGAAATTGAAAACCTCTCCAGATGAGTACAGGCAAGTTGTGATCTCCTATAAGAATGTATCCCTACTGTCACAGCTTTCATCTGTGACCTCCTGTTTTCACATTAGTATAGAAAAGCTTTTGTGTGTAGAGATGATCCAACCTTTGGCAAGAGAAGCATTCCTTTTAAGAAATGGGTCTGCAGCCCTGTGAGGGAAGTGAAACAGCCCTAACTCTATTCCCTTGTGACAAAGTCATGGGATTGCTCTCATGGGGACTGGTTCTCTAGCTTACCCCTGTACCAATTTCCATTACTGGTCCTTGTGTGACAGTCTTGTACTGAGGTGCTTCTGAAAAAACAGGTTAATATTCTAAACTAGTCCCCTGGTTGTTAGAATCTGTTGTTAGTGGAACTTTCCATCTTTTCTTCTGTCACACCAAAATCAAGATGCTGCAGTTGTGGACACAGTCTGGTTGCTGTCACCACAGGGCTGGTGTGGTTACACCTGTATGGATTTATACTCCTCTAAAGCAATGGAAAGTTGCTGGGTCTGTCTTTCATCTCTCTCTCTTAACAAAGATTTTTTTTAAAACCTGGAGTGCTGACTCCTGCATTTTGCAGCTCTAAAACCTGCTTCTCTAGGAAGTAAGATCTCTGTACCTAACAGTGGTGATGTTTTAACAAAGATGCTGTACAGTTTCTATATCTGTTCTAACAAGTCAGTGATTTACCTGTTGATGTTGCTCCTGAGCAGACCTGGAGTAAGAGTTGTGATACTAAGGGCTTCTACTCAATACCAAAAGGATATTCTCTTCAGTTCACATTGCCTTGAGCTGTTAAACTGTTATTCTGGTACATGCAGCTGTATGTATTTGTATGTTGTATTTGTTTAGTAGATGTAATTACAGATGAAAATGAGAAGAATTATCTGTGGGGGGAACATGGCTTCAGGCTACCACCCTCACTGAGCTTGGCATCTGGCCTCTCATTATTGGGAGATGGCAATGAAAACAAAAAGCCAAGAGGTTGGTGCCATTCTCCCAGGGGCAAGCAAAAAGTTCCTAACCTGTGTTTGATCACCTTTCTGTGACTATCAGTTCTGTATTTAGAGGTGTTTTAGGAAGGACAAGGTCTGTTTACCTGTGCCTTGAGACGCTGTGCCTTTGTCACTGATGGGGTAAGATGCCCTGAGCTAACTGGCACCATTTCTCTTCTGCCTGTTTCCTCTGCATTGTGACAGCAGTTTAACTGTCTGTACTTCAGCTGCTGGGAGCTGAGCTTGAATATTTGCTGGGAAAGGAGGGAGAAACATAGTTAACAAAGCTGCAATAATTAGCATTACTGTGCTCACATGTTTGGAGTAGGAAAGAGTAACTGCACAGCCTCAGCTGAATCCTTGGGGAGGGCAAGTGGATCTGTAACTCCCACTGTCACTGCTGGAGATGGGCACCCCTGGGAATTCTTGTTGACACCAGGAGCATGCTTTTTGCTCTCATGTTGAATAAAAAAACATGCTGTTTACTAAGGAGTGACTTTCTGAAAGTTTTACTGTTAATTTATCAGCATCTTCAGTGGTAATAATTCTAGGGAAGGGAAGGCAAAACAAAACCCCCAAGAATCTGTAACCATTTGGTAGATAGTGCCTGTGCAAAAGGTGGCACAAAAAAGGTTTCTTTTCTAAAGTGTATTTGTTTCAAGCCAGTTGAAATGTGGGATCCACGGGTTCTGTTTAATGTTTTCTTCATAACAAACCCCACTGTTTCTGTTCACATGTTCCATACAAGCTTTATTGTATTAAATATAATCAAAGCAAGGAGTAGGGTGAATGACTGGTCATGATTGTTTTTGGTAATTATTGCACAGCTAATTGGTTATTAACATCATTGCCTTGTCAACATGCATCCTGCAGGAGGAAGTAGTTCTTGAAGGCACTGAAGGCACTAAACTTGCTCCACTCCAACCAACAAAAAAAAAAAAAAAAAAAAAAAAGTTAAAAAAAAAAAAATTTCTCCGACACCCCCATCTGCCATTGCCCCCTGTAGAGGATCCCCCGCCCCGTAGTCATCCTCCCCGCCCAGGAACCCGCCAGAGAAG
>JAOEGS010001307.1:0-35413 GCA_025447755.1 Corythornis vintsioides | reverse complement strand
GGTGACTTGGTCTAGGTGACCCTGCTCGGGCAGGGGGGTTGGACTAGATGATCTTCTAGCTCCCTTCCAACCCCTAACATCTGTGAATTAGCAGGCCAAGGCTACACCAAACACTGCTGCTGGATGAACCTTGGACAAACCCCATCAGAAACTGAAGCAGATGGTAGGCAACAGGCTGCTGGGCAGCAGCAGAGCATTCTTGGAGCAACCTCAGGCAGGACAAGGAGCATCACACCAACCTCAAGCACTGAAGCAGGGAAAAGTAGCTCAGAGAAAAGGACCACAGAGCCGTGAGAAGCCACCAGGGATGAGACATCTCTCCTGGAGACCTCAGTGGCCACCATGGGTTTGTGGCACAGCAAAGGACCTGGCTCAGGGACTAGAATTAGCACAGACCTAGTTACAAAGCAAGACTTGTTCACTCTGCCCTTGTGCAAGACAGAGAGGGGGAAGGGAAGCACGTGCTCACTCCACCCTCTTGCAGTCTTCACAACCTATGGCCTCTTACAATACTGGTTTCCCCACTGCAGTGAAGTGGCCATGAAGAGAGGCTTTACTCAAGGTAGTACTTTGGTGAGGTAATTTAAGACAACAGGATTAAACTGAAACAGACAATTTATGTTGTGCAACAGGAAATATTTCCAGACAGTGAAGTCTTTTGGGCTCCAGAGCACTTTCCCAAGGTAAGTAGCAGAACTGGAATCTCCATCTCTTGACTCATCTGTCAAGGCTACCTGAGCATTGAAAGTGTGGTGTGGACAACAAGCTCACACAAGGAGAGAGGGAGGACAGGGACCATGGTCTTTTCATTTATAACAGTTTTGTTTAAAATCAGAAACCCAGTATTTGCTTTTATACTGAACAAGGTTCCATTGACAGAACAAAAAGCTAATTTTTAGGGCAATAAGAAAGTCAAAAAAGCGAGGAAGGTCTTGGTGGTACTCAAGACCCCTCAGTTCCCATCATGATCTCACCCTGAGTAGCTTTATTTTTGTTTGATTTCTCATTTGCAAGTCACAGAATAAAAGCAGATATGAAGAAACTCATTCTTATGTGCCCTCAACGGCTGCAAATTGGGAATAACTTCACTGAAATCATAATGTCAGCTTAAAATGAGTTCACATTTACATCTGAAATAATTAAGGGTGAAATTATGCTCATCTCTCAAGATCTCTCTATATGGATGGATTTCTAAAGAACTTTAGGTCCTATCCACCTTTAAGCAGCTTTAAATGCAGTTAGCTCCCCCAGTCACCTTGACTAGGCAATGACTGAATTCATGTCAGAGCCAAGTTCACTGCTGGACCCCTGCAAAAATACCAGCCTGTCACTCCATTTCCTTTCATACCAAGAAACACAGAGCAGAGTTCCAGCTAAGTACTGTTTCTTCAGCTCCTTAGAGGTGCTGGGAGTGACTCCTGCTACAACTTCTCTCCTCCCTCAGTTAGATGAGCTCATTAGCCCCTTGGCTACGTCTCTGCTAGTAAAATAAACCGTGCCAGAGACCATTCTTCAGCCAGCTGGCATTGCCTGACATCTACCTATTATTAAACTCCTTTACACTCGTTGAAACAAGGTGGACACATCCAAACTGCCTTTCTGGAGTCCTGCCCCGTCCTTGTTCCCAGAAACACCCAAGAGCTGTCCCAGAACAACCCATGTGTATCACCAGTGTAGTGATACAAGACCAGCTCACTAGCACAGGCAAAAGCCAGCTGTGGGGAATGCTGAACATGAAGAACAGCTTTTCAAAAGTCAGTAAGGAGTAGCACAGTACTCAGAATGAGTCCAGGAGATGGGGAGACCCAAAAAAAAGCATTTTCTACTCCATTAATAAATAATAAATAAAAAATAACCAAACAAAAAAATATCTCCACACAACAACATGCATCTCATACAGGAACAGTGAACCAAACTTTGAGTGTTTACCTATAAACCAACACCAGGCAAAGCTGTCAGCAACGTCTCCTGGGTCTCCCATTGCTAATGGCAGTAAGATAAGAGATGCCAAAGCTGGGCAGGGAGCTCAAACTTTCCCCAGCTATGGGAGGTGAAGTGCCTGGGCTGGGGGTCAGGGTGATGTGCTGATGTGCACTGATGTGCTCTGGGTGTGCCCAGAGTCCCCCTTCTGTGGTCCCGATTTTGTACCTTGTCCCCCTGCATTGCTATCTGGGGGATGGGGGGCCAGGGAGGACTCTGCTGCAGAACTCACACAAAGCAAGAGGGAACTGATGGAGCAACAAAAAAACGAGCAGTGAGCTGGAGGTAAACACACTGTACACAAAGCCTTAGGATCATTTTCCCCGAGGCAGACTCCAAGGCTTTTTTTTTTTTTCCCCCTCTTCTAATTAGCTGGTAAATACTGTCCATGTAATTGACCTTTCTAAACGCTGCCGAGTAGCTGGAGGTGTTGGGAACTAATCCTGCCTGTGCAGAGCCTGGGGTTGCGCAGCGCTGGCTCTATCTGCCGGTGCCTAACGCTCTGCGAGAGTTGGTTGGTTTTTTTCCCCTCACTTACTGACACATAGAAATTTACTGCCCTGTGTCAGTGAGTTCAAGAAAGCCTTTTAACTCCGAAAGCTCCGGGAAGCGGCCTCAGCACATGCCTCGGGATTTCTCTGTCAGTTTGTTATGCCTTGTTTGTCCAAGAAACAGTCAAGACCGTACCAGTCAGGAATGACAGAAATAGTACATGAAGTCACAGCCACTCCGCATTAAAGCGCAAACATTTGTGTCATTTTCCTACCAAATAAATAAATATATGTGTGTTTAGCGAGCAAATAAGGAAATGTCAGAGGCAAGGCATTACGGGCAAGCTTTTACAGATGCCAGCTGATTCGTGCCCACTCCTCCAGCGAGTGTAATACAGATTCCCTCAAGCATCAGTGCTTTCTGGTCAGAAAAGCAATTATCAGGAGCATACACACACACAAACCCCTTGAACACTCCACAGGGAAGCCCTAGGAAATACCTGTAAACTCTAGACCGAGGCTGAAAGACAAACATGTAAGTGAAATTCCCGGGCACCCCCTGCTCTCTCCCTCACCTCCCTTCACTGCCTTCCCGGCTTCTGCACAGAAAACACCGGTTTTCTCCCTCCCTTAAACATCTCATTTTTTCCATCAGTCCCATCAAGCTACCGGCATCTGCAGAACAGCATCAGTGCCAGCCCTCGCAGATGCTGCCTGAGAGCGGGACCCACGCCGGGCTCCCCCACCACCGACGCTCCCTGGCCTCGGTCCCTTTCGCATCCTTCCCGCACACCCTCGCCCACCCATCACCCCAACAACCCGGCGCTGGCATCTCACGGCCACCCGCACGGACGGGAACACGGCGACCGGCGGCAAAGTTTGCAAGAGAGAAGGAGGTTTGGTTTTTATTTTTTTGCTCTCACCGCCTCGGGTTCGCGGCAGGCTGGGAAAGTAGAGCCGAGCTGCTTCGCCGAGAAGAAAGTTGTTCTGCCGTTCGCTCCTTCGGCGGCGGCGGGCTGGGAGCCGAGCCCGTGGGGACGGCGAGAGCAGGAATGCAGCGTGACAGGCGAGAGGGTGAGCTGTGCCCCTGCCCTCTCACATGCCCTCCCCCCCGCTAAAAAAGCCGCCGGTGGGGAGGGCGGAGACGCTGGGTGCGTGTGCGGGAGGAGAGGAGCGGGAGCGGAGCGGAGCCGGGGGGGCAGCAACAGGAAATGACAGAAACTTCACCAGGCTCCAATCCACACTTGGCCCCTCACATGAAAGCAAGGGGAGGCAATTTGAGGCGGGGGGGGGTGGAGAAGAGAAAATTTTCCCCCTCATTACCCAGCCTAAAAATCTGCTGACTGGGAAAAAAAAATAAAACAACCAAAAAAAACCCCAAACAACAGCACTGTGACAAGTTTCATTACAGCAAGGGGGGGGGGGAGGGGGGGGGCTGAAGAGGGGGGATTCCCATCACAGTTTATTTACTTGAGCAAGAGTGGTGTGATGATGTTAGACACCGAGAGCAAAACCCCATTTTCAGCAGCTTTCTGGCTGCTCTAAACTCCCTCCAGCTTGTGCCGAAGCAATGCCCCCCTTGCCCTCAGTAAAGCAGCTCCCGCCTGCGAGAGCCCGGCTGATTCTGCCCGGGGCTGAAGGCAGTCGCTCCGAAACGCAGCCCTGCCCGCACATCCCTCCGTGAGAGGAGATGAGCCAGGGCTGCCGGGGTCCTGTGCCCGGCCTGGTGAGGAGCACACAGCTCCGGATGACTCGGGGACAAGGCAGCTGGGAGCCCAGGCACTGGCGAGGCACGGTGATGGCATGACCCACACCTGGGCATGTGGCCAAACCTTCCCCTTCAGGGATGCAAGATGCTGCCTGAATTCTCAAAGGATGCACAAAGCTGGATGGGTATCTTCCAGCAAGGCAAATTCCCTGAGTGCCTCTCACCTTGGGCAGAAGACAAACTGGGCGACTGAACTGGGTGACAGCTTTTCAAGCATTCCTTAGACCTAACCCCAGCATAACGTGTACTTGCAGCAGCCCGGACCTAGCCTGGCTTTAGGCTCTGCAAACCCCGCTTGCCTTTGCCTTAGGCAGTGCCATCAGCACTTCTGTAACAGCCCGTGGCACCTTCTAAGGGGTCCTTTTCTAAATTTAGGACTCACACCACTACAGTGGGGTTGATAAGATGTCCATACAACGGGTCACTAGACACCGTGGAGCGGGTCGAATGGAAACTTTTCACTTGGAAGTAGGTGAGTCACCCCTCATCCTGCTCAAAAATGTCCCACCAGGTACAGTCATTTCTAGGCACAGTTAGAACCCAGGTCCAATCTCAGATTCGACTTCTTCTTGGAAAGAAAATGTAAACATAGTCGTCCTAGCCACAAATGTGAAAGTGGTGGGAGATTTTTTTTCCTTAAAATTGAGTTTCTCTGGTTAAAGGTGGCCTCACTGAGATCTCTCCACTCCCCAATATTAATTTAATATTCCTATTAAAATAAGATATAAAAATATTCCTAATGTCTAGGTGATCCTGCTCTGGCAGGGGGTTTGGACGAGATGATCTTTTGAGGTCCCTTCCAGCCCCTGACATCCTATGAGTCTATGATACCTTAAGGCCAGGTGAGGTCCTTCATTTGATCATTTCCATCACCTAGTCTGATATCCTGCAGAGCTGAACCAGAGTTGGTGTCCCAAACCAACTCCAGAACTCCTACAAATTAAGGCACATCCTTCAAGGAGACATCCCACCCCGAATCAGAGACTCTCAGTGAAGAACAATCTACCCCAAGTAAACTATTTCAGTGGCTATCATCCTGTCAAGAAGCAAGGCTGTTGTTTTAATCTGTATTTGTCTGGTCTCACACTCCACCCTCAACCCTGGCCATCACTCACCAATTTGCTCCAGGAAGCTACAGATCAGTCAGAAGACAAAGAAGAGCTGCATCCACCATGGTACAGCTTAACCCCAGTTTACCCTCAGCAAAGCAGGAATATTTCATTCCCAGATATAGCTGGAGTTCCTCCAGTATTCTGGTTGAAAGCACCCAGGCCACACAGCTCAAGTGGAAACTGAAGCCTTGTATTCCCTTGCCACTTAGGTTCGACCTTACAAAGCCACAGACATGTTATCTCATAACCTTGTCCTGAACACATAAAATTAGCTGAGTTTTTTTAGTCTGTCATGGTAAGGCAGAGTTTATGGACAGACCACAAATCATGCCTGTGACACTCTTTCAAAATCCATTTCCACTCTATTAAAAGTCCTTTTTAAAATGTTCCTACCAGAACTCGAAGTGGCATTACAGTAATGAGCTCACCTATGCTCTAAATTTTTAACATACTTAGCCCAATATCCAGTTGCTCCATCAGAAGCATCACTCTCTCTGCTGTGCCTTTATGAAGGTAGTAGGGTGTTAACAAGCTGAATTAGGGATTTATTGTTACAGTATCATTTTACTCCAAACTTCAACCTCAAATACAAAAACACTTTGAGATTTGGCATTTATACAGTGTTCAACATATGCTTTGATCCAAACAAGGGCTTTGACCTGCCTGACCTCTGCTGTATTATTTTCACTCTTGTGAATGACTTGAGCACAATCTTAAGGTATCGGATGCCACTGCCTTAACAAGAGGTTATTTTCAATTAATCAAAGAAATATAAACAAAGCCTTGTATTGAGTTCAAATAAGATCAGAAAAGTTATTCCCTTAAAACAGCTGTCTAAAGCTGTGTCTCCTTTCAGATCAGAGCTGGTGTACTGTCAAGAAGAGGTCTCTCAGATCTGTTTGCTCAGCCAGTTCAGAAAGCTACTATCAGCTCCAAACCTTCCCATACTCCAGCGTGGCCCATTGAAGTCAGCAAACAAGGCTGCCTGTGATACAGATTATGGTATCCAGGCCAAAATCAGATTTGCAAGGTCTTTATAGATTAGAGAGAACAGCAGAAGGGAATTAGATTGCACCATAGCATTTCAAAGTAAGGAAGGATAGCCCTGTATGAAACCAAACATACTATCCTGTTTCCCTATGGTTCTAATCCTGATGAGGTAAAACAGAAGATGAAGAGCCTTTAAGAGACTGCTGGTGCACCTTGTAACACTAGGTGATCTAACAGGGTCAGGGCTGGTCTCTGGCCCTGGGGGCCAGCAGGCACAGTCCAGCCACACATGTGCTGCAGGCTAATGACCTTAACCTCCAAAAGAGAATGTCCCTATCCAGATTGCTCACTGGGAACAACCCCTGGTTCATGTTCAAGCTATGTCAGAGAGCTGCCACTGAATTGGGATAAACAGGATAAAACATGGATAAAACTTTCCGGTAGCATGACCCTCGTGCTATTTAATTAACTTAACTGATTAATTAAAATACAGCTAGTCTCAGAATGACAAGTTATCCAAAAGCCCCACAAGGTCTTAATCTCAAAGCTTTGGATAAATGCAGGCTTTCCCCTGTGAGACTTTTCTGCACAGCTTTAACAACTTTATGTCTACACTTCAGACACTCTCAGTTCTGCCCATAAGGTGTTCAAGGCAAGGAGCCTGCCTACCTTTAGAACTTGGCTCTTGCAGAGCCAAGTGCAGCTCCTTAACCCATGGGGTGGGATGTATCTCCAGTTTAGCCATCTGATAGATGTGAACTAAACACCTGTGTTGTCTCTCTGTAGTTAATAAAGAGACTGGCACTTGGGGAAAGTAATTTGTCTTATCCAAATATATTTTAAGACAGGTGGGATGAATCACCTGCAGAGCTGCTCCTCCTGCTCCAGGGATTATGGAAGGAGCACAGCTAATTCTTTCAATCTCTGCACCTAATTTTTCAACATCTAACATGGGGACCAAAAGCAAGATTTTTGTTTGTCTGGAATAACAGAGCACAGATTATTTCCAATCTATAAAAGATGATAATAGTGTCATCATGCCTTTTGATGCCAGAGATAATTAATCTCATGTAGCCTCTGAATGAGGCAGAGTCTGATTAGACCATTAGGTCTCATGCTGTTACCACTGGAGCCCAATAAACTGTGTGGCAAAAATTGTATCTTCTCAACAGGGCATCCACTCTGGATTACAAGGTGTAAAGAGAGGGGAAAAGCCACCATGTCCTCCATTAGCTCATTATCCTGAGAGTAATAAATGAGTTTTCAATGTGAATTGACTAAGGTAGCTTCCTGTACTTGATTTTGCTGTACACTTATGAATATAATTAAATATCTCTTTGCTAGGTGCCACTTTCTCTCTCTAAAAAACATCCTCAGTGTAATCAATCAGCTTTTTTTGTAAGTTTGTTCTGATAAACTAAAGCCACTTACAAATAGCACCTGCAGCAACACCTGGAAAAGGCAAGGGCAACACATTTGAAGAGTAGTCACTTTGCAATTAGCTTCCTTGACAACGAACATCATGTTTCTATTTTTAGCTAAAAATAAGACTAGTGGCAGGGAAAAGTTGTATCTCAAAAGGTCAGGTTTTGCCTGTTTATTTGAGAAGATATGCAACATGAAATCCCTTTCTGGTTGTCACTCACCTGTAAGGTTTTCAGATCTCCAAGGTTTAACTATCCTATCCAGACATGCAAATGATGAGATTCTAGCAAGAAATATCACACTTCTGCATTTGGTTTACAGAGCACTGAAAGAAACTCCCCAGAGAGGTTGTGGAGTATCAGTCTCTGGAGATTTTCAAGACCTGTCTGGATGCAATTCTGAGTGATCTACCCTAGTTTTGTTCCTGCTCTGGCAGGGGTTTGGACTCAATAATTTCTGGAGGTCCCTTCCAACCCCTACCACACTGTGAGTCTGTTGATCCAGAGCACAAACAGCTGGCACCAGTAAACTCTGTGGCCAAAGTGCTACTTTTTTTTTTTCTTTTTCGAGGTTTTTGAGGTGGACAGGGGGTTCTCTGACCCAGGGAGGCTCGAGGGAAAGAGGAAGGACCTGACAGGAGCCGGCCTCTCTGGCCTGTGAGGCTGAGGTGACATCGCTGGGGCTATCTCCTGTTTGCAGGTGGAAAAGGGCAGGTCAGAGCAACCTTGATGGGATCAGCAGAGGTCATGCTGCTGTTGTCCATGAAATGTCCCTCGGTCTCATTCCCAGATGCTCTGAGCTGGCAGCTCCCTGACATGGAGGGTGATCACACTCCTATGTTACCCTAAAAAGACAGCCAACAGTGCTGAGAGCAGAGGGGCCTATGCAGGCAGCACCGGGGGTCATCCTGCAGCTGCCCAGTGATGAAAGAAGAGGCTGCAGAAGAAAGCACCGTGGCACAGATCCCATCCAAGACAGCTCACCATTACTGTGCCAGGAGCAGGAGTTATACAATGGGCATGGAACATGGTGGAGAATCAGCCACGAGCCAGCCCCAAGTGCTGGAAGTGTCACCTTGGACACAGCTGGGCAGGTGGCACTAGGACTGTGCTGTGGATCCCCATCATCTGAAACCAGTGGCATCCATACCATCTCCATGCAGTCACCACTGGGGTCATCCTGCAGCTCCCCAGTGCCTGAAACCAGTGACCACAACAGCCACTCTGGGCCAGAGCAGAACCAAAAGCACTCATCATTAAAATGGTGGCAGAAAATACTGTTATGCCTTCCTGAAAACATTCAGACATCTGTGGGTTAGAAGAGCCATGTGCTGAAATCACATTTGGCCCCACCAAGCAGATGGGATTGGGACTGTCCTGCAGCTCACCAGCACACCACAGGAGCAGGCTCAGCACCACCTGCCCACTGACACTGAGCCAGTTCCAAGGCTCCCCAGCACCTCCTAGAAGCAGCTGGAGACCTGCCATCCAGGCACCAGTATGGTGGAGTGGGACAACAACTCCCAGGCAACTCTTCACAGACAACTCTCTGTGGCCAAAGCCTTATTTATAGAGGACAAAGGCTCATTGTTAGCTTCCAAAGCCTCACGTTTAAGAGTTCAGCACCAATTTCCATTGCCCTTAAGCCTCATCTTGGCCTTGAAATACACAGTTTTACAGTACAAAGCCTTGGTGTTTGGTACCAAAGCATCATTTTAGGACACAAACCATTATTTCAGGGCTCTAGCCCTCAATTTCATTTCCAAAGCACCGTGCTTAAGGCACAAAGCCAAGGGCCAGACCCTCCTGTTGAAGGTCCAAACAAACACTGAGTGTCCAACTCCCTCTTTTACAACTCTATATAAAGGGAATGAATAACTGGACACGTTCCTGTGTGACCCAATGGAGGTGATTCTGCTCTGGCAGGGGGTTGGACTACATGATCTTTTGAGATCCCTTCCAACCCCTAACATTCTGTGACTTTCTTTCTAAATGAGAAAAGCTCAATATGAAATCCAATGTCATCATGGTCCACAGTGGAAACCTATGCATGAATGACCCTCACTACCCTGGATAGGGCTAAATGAGGGGAACCTATCTTTTTTTATCCTATTGGATAACTTAAACCACAACACCAACCACATGCCACATCACTGTTGTTGTTAGCTGTACTCTTGCCTTGTTTTATCATACAGGGGAAAAGACTTCTATTTGAAAGACTATTTTAAACCCCTTACAGCATCACAATTAAGGGCTGGTGAATTCAAACAGAAAAAAAAAAAAAAGTCAGTCTTACATAGAATTTTTTTTTTCAAGAACTTTCATTTCACACTAGAATGTCTGAATCCCACAGGTAAAACTATAATGCCACAGAGATGAAGCCTCTTCTGGCTGTTACATTTTGAGATCACTGCAGTTTTCATACAGTAACATTAGATTACCTGTTATTTTATTTAAATATAGATATATATTACTATAACTTTTCAGGCACGCCTGCTCCTTCCCATGTTATTTTTGGTATTTATGAAGCCAGCTACACAGATTTCACAAGCAAATGACCTTTAAAAATGAATGAAGATCTGTAACATTTACATCCTACATATTTTACAGCAGGAGAAAAGATGGTTTCAGCTTCTCCACCCTCCCCAGCCAAACAAGAATTGTTTCTCTCCAGTCCATCCCTATCCAGAAAAATCTGACCTACAAATGGCTTTCTCATAACTCAGCAGACTAGTTTAGTCCTCAGATGGATTTATCATTAACCACATAAGCACATGTTGTCCATTCTGTCCAACCTAATGAATGTGCTATAAATAAAATAGATCTAAAAGCAGGTTTCACCATACTTACCCAAGCTGTTGCTCCAGACCTTGTAACTCCCAAACCCACTTATGTTAGAAACATTAATCACTTGATTATAATTCAAAGCATCAGTTCTCTACAGCTGAAACTCCCTAGCACTTGACTTTGGCTAGACCTCTAACCTCAACTTATCACTTTCAGGCATACTCCACATTTTCTTCTCCAATCTGTCACTAACATAGAAAAGACATGGGAAGTCACTTTTGAAAGGTATTTTTAACCTAGGAGTGTCTCATTAAAAGGAGAATTTTCTATGGAAACTCTAAAAACAAAACCTTTCCCATTCTGCTAGCAATCTGAAAATACCAGAGGTGTATTTCCCTACTAATCATGTCATTTAAAACCAAACCAAAATAAATAACAAGGAAATTATTATTAAAACATACCATAAGTGTAATTCCTACCTCTCATACAAGCATTTTATATGATCATAGTTTAGGTGTATGACCTATAGTTTACATAATTAAATTAGATTTTATATGATCATAGGATTACCTGTCTTGTCTAACTTGAAGGAAGGAAACTGAATAAAGCCAACTATTAATTCTGACTCTCTTGCTCATTCATTAAGAGTCTACATGGACAGCTTGGGTTGTTTTCTACTTTTTTCATTTGACAACACAGAGATCATATTCCATCTTGACCAAAGTTTTTGGTGCAGAGAAACAAAGGATTAATTGTACCAAATTATTATTAAACATCATATGCTTTAGTCTGGAAATGGAAAGACAAAAATAAAAGGAGGGCTGCAGATAATGAGAGCCTGAGAGGAAGTGATCACACATTCTCAGCTCTTCTGATGGATGTTCTTCTACCCTTATTAATCAGAAGTTGGTGATGTCAATAAATCACTGAAGTATGATAACAGATGAAGGTGAGTCTGGATGTAAAATGATCCATGGTGAAGGATTACAATAAAGGAGGAAAAGGAGGGGGAGCCAAACACAGTTTTATAAACTGCATCCTCAGCTTGTGCAGACTTGTAGATAATAAATGTCATTCCTTTTCCACATTATCTAGGAGATTAAGAATGTTTCTCAATGTATAACTGCTGGGAAGCTTCTGTAGCACCTTCTCCAGTTACTCCAGCAGGTTTACATTACATCAATTGCTTTATTTTTTCCATCAATTATGGCCTCATTTACAAAGAGGAACTTAAAAGTACCTTTCTTCTTTTAACCTCTTTTGGAGGAAGTAGGTTCCAGTAGCAAAAAAGGAGAATTGAGGCAAAATACCAATGGTTTTGACCTTCCAAGGTCTGTCAGAATCTGCTTGAAGACTCCTGCAAGTTTTCCAGTATGACCTTCTTCTGCCTGAATGATCAAAAGTCACAGAGGTCTCTACACCTCTGTTTAGTCTATAATACAGAGCAGTTGGTTTCTATATTCAGCAAAACCACTCACCTATCAATCTCAATGTATTGCAGCTTGTGGTTTTCAAGGAAAGCATTTCCCAGAGCACTTCAAAAGTAAACAAATGCATTTTTGGTGCTATTCCTGATGAATCAGTTCCATTCTCTGTCTTCTGCTAGGGGATTTTCTGCTGCAGAATTCATCCCTGGTCACCTGAAGCGACCCAAAGCCATGCTTATGTACTGCAAATTCAAACCAGAAGGTTATTAAAATGAGGCAGTTTGCCAATAAGACAAAAATTGCCTTCGACAATAAAAGCCAGAAGTGTAGCAGACACCTAGGAGAGAGAAAGGACAGAAGGACACTGTCTGTATGGATGTCTGTAAGGATGCTTTAAACTGAAATACAAATCTGAGTGATTCCCAGGCAAGCTTTAGTTGATTTTGCCACAACACAGAGAGAACTCCAAGCTGATACCCCACCAAGCTGGCAATGCCACCTCATGCTGCAGGACAGCATGTGGTAGGTAAATGCATCAGCTTGGTCCAGATACAGCAAAGCTATGCAAGTGACATTGCTTCTTGAACTGCTAATCCCTACTAATGGAGCACATGAACTTGGGGTGGCATTTCTATTCTTTCTGCTCTTGCCAAGGTTTCTGTATGTAGGTCTGTTTAAAGGAAAGTACTGAAAACACACATGAATGGACATTACAGAATTTGGCTCCAGGCTTTCTAAGCCATCATGAACAAGAACAGGAGACAAGTACATGTTAACATAAACTCTAAGCTGAGATGTCTAGTTTTATCCATATAGAAACTGAAAATGTGGAGAAGGGGAAAAATAAGAACAAAAGACAAGAAAAAAGGTGTGGGGGAGAGCCCCATTAATAAGCTTTAGAATCTGAGGAAAAGAAAGCAATATAAAAGCAGAATATTTGGTGTCGAGTGTTGCAGTCTAAGTCTTCTGTGAATGGACACATGAATCTGTGGCATGAAAATGAGTCAGAATTTCTGTCCCAGGGAAGACACTCCACTGCAGCAGTCTAACTCATCTCAGGGGATAGGTAAGACCTACAGATCTGATTCTTGCTAAATCATTCTTGCCAGATATCTGGCTACAGACAGCTGATCACTAGCAGACTACCTTAAAATAGTCTTCACCTGAGACACACCACTTCCACCCTGAGAGAACTTAATTCTTAAAATGCAAAGGACTGTTTGCAATCAGCATAGGAATGACCTTAAATTACACCTTCATGCTACAAAGCCTTTGCTCTTGAATTATGGAGGCAGCTCAAAGAAATAAAGTGGTATCCACTCCCTATTTCCATTGCTCTTGAATGAAGTATGGTATAGATTTCTAGTCTTGGATTGAGTCCTGGAAGAACATCTGGAAGTGTCTATCCTTGCATACATTAGATTTGTGCTAAAGTAAAGAAATTGTTACTTCCAGAAATATAGATGATGAAGAAAATTCCTGGTCTGAAACTAAGTATTATTGTTTATTATGTTACATTGAGACAGACTGTTTAAAAGCCATGAAGAGTCAGCTGCAGACCTTCAGACTGCCATAGCAATGTTCCTGTGAAGTCAACTGTTAGAAAATCCACCTCTGAGCTAAGACATCAAAACCTTCCTAAACCACATGGTTGGTCTGCATTTGGCACCACAGCAAGAAATTACACATATCAACCAGGTGTCACTTCACTGCAATACTCACACAGGAATCCTTACCTGCAGAAGGGAAGGAATTGCAACACAAGAAAAGGAGGCATCTTTGGCAACATGCTAAGAGGCAAAAGAACAAACACAGCCCTTCTCAGCAAGCTCACCTGGCACTGTAGGTGTGGATATTACACTTCTGGTTTCCAGCACCAGCGTTGTGATGATTGTGAAGAAACCTCCTCCTTCCTGACATGGTATTTGTTGAATTATATAGCAAGAAAGACCTTTAAAATGGGAGGTGGGGCTACCTCTAGTCACAGGAACAGCCACGTTTTCAGCAGCAGCACTGCTGCTAGGAAGTATTACATAAATGAGTTCACATCAGGTCACAATCAGAAGACAATCAGAGGCAGAAACACTCCAGTAGGCATTATTTTTCCACAGTGCAGGCAATTTTTTTCAAAACAGTAAAACACTGTGGTTTCAGACACTAATTATTAATAGCAGGATGGTTTTTCAGACAGTTTGCACCACTGACACCAACACTTTCTATCATTTATCAGCAGTCCTGGCTAATGGGGAAGGTCTCCTTTGGCTGGAAGTTAGAAATGTGACAACCATCTACAACAAGGGTCAGAAGGAAAACCTGAGGAACTACAGGCCTGTCAGTCTGACCTCAGTGCCCAGGAAAGTTATGAGGCAGATCACCTTGAGTGCCACCACAAGGCACATGCAGGACAAGCAGGTGATCAGGCCCAATCAGCATGGGCTTATCAAAGGCAAGTCCTGTTGACTAACCTGATCTTCTCTGACAAGGTTTCCTGCCTAGTAGGTGAGGGAAAGGCTGTGGCTGTGGCTACCTGGACTTTAGTAAAGATTTTGACACTGCTATGCATGGCATTCTGCTGGAGAAACTGTCTGCTCATGGCTTGGACTGGTGCACTCTTCACTGGGTAAAAGTATGTCTGGATAGCTGGTAGTGAATCAAATTAAACCCAGGTGGTGGCCAGTCACAAGTGGGCTCAGTGTTTGGGTCTAGTCTCTTTAATATCTTCATTAATTATCTAGATGAAGGGATTGAGAGCACCCTTGGTAAGTTCACAGCCAAGTTGAGTGGAAGTGTTGATCTGCTTGGGAGTAGGGAGGCTGTACAGGAGGATCTGCACAGGATGGACCAATGGATCAAGGCCAGTGGTACGAGGTTTAACAAGGCCAAGTGCTAGGTCTTGCACTTGGGTCACAGTAAACCCATGCAATACTACAGGCTTGGGGCAGAGTGGCTGGGAAATTGCCTGGCAGAAAAGGCCCTGGCCGTGCTTGTCAAACACAGCTGCTGAACATGAGCCAGTAGTGTGGCCAGGTGGCCAAGAAGTCCAATGGTGTCCTGGCCTATATCAGGAATAGTGCGGCCCGCAGGACTAAGGAAGCGATTGTCCCCTGAACTCAGCACAGGTGGCCACTGGAGGCCACAACTCTAATACTGGTTTCAGTTTTGGGCCACTCACTATACTACATATAACTAAGGACACTGAGGTGCTGGAGAGGGTCCAGAGAAGGGCAACGTAGCTGGGGAAAGGTCTAGAGAATGAGCATTATGGGGAGCAGCTGAGGGAGCTGAAGTTGTTTAGCCTAGAGAAAAGAAGGCTGAGGGGAGACCTTCTCACTCTCTACAACTACCTGAAAGGAGGTTGTAGTGGGGATGAAGTTGGACTCTTCTCCCAGTTAACAAGGAATAAGACAAGAGGAAGCAGCCTCAAGTTGAGCCAGGGGAGGGTTAGGTTGGAAATTAGGAAAAAAAATCTTCATCAAAAGGGATATCATACATTGGAACAAGCTGCCCAGGGAAGTGGTGGAGTCACCATTCCTGGAGGGGTATTTAAAAGATATGTAGATGTAGTGCTTAATGACAGATTTAGTGGCAGTGCTGAGTTAACAGTTGGACATGATGAGTTTAAGGTCTTTTCCAACCTAAATGACTCTGTGATTCTAAATTACAGAAGAGGATACACATTTCACAAAACCCAAACTGTTTTAGAATCTTATCAAAATAATATGCTACACATCAAACACTCCTCCCCAGGGGGGAGGTTGTGAAAACAATAGCTGAAAGATGTATAATCATCTTGTTTAATGCACTACTGGAAGATGTTCAAATGCTCATCTGATGTGTGCAGGAATAGAACAGAAAATGGAATGGTTCAGTTCAGGCCGGGTCAGGTAATCTTCCCTGTGATTCTTCCTGTCCACTTTCTAACGAATCACATACCCAAGAGATTCTGTGTGCAAACTGCCACTCAGAAGGGAGAATGATACTATAATAAAACCCACCAGGCACATTTAGAATAATATGAAAAATTAAAAGCCCTCAGTGAAATCCAGGAGCTGCTTGTATGTGTGCCTCCAGCTCACTGCAACATAATGCTCCTCTCTAACTTCTGGGAGATTTTAGAAGGTGGTGAATACACTGATGGTCTCCATACACCACATATATAAAAAGGGGTGAATAAGCCTATCACCATAGGCTTCTCTGCTGCACATCAATCCCAGGCAAAAACACAGAATAACTGTGATAGGACTCAACAAATAAACAATTAATGGACATCAACAACTTGTAAAGGAATAGGAATCTTGTGGAAAAAAATCCAGCCTCACATTTTGATGAGCCTACAAATGAGGTTGATAAAATTAATAGGGTTGATGTAATGGGCTTCTAAAGAGCTCCAAACTTGAATTATTGAGTAATGAACTTGACTGGTTTAAAATCAACAATGCAGATGAATTGGAGACCAGCTAACTGATACCTTTCCAAATTAAATAGTAAATGGCAAATGTTCACTCAACAAGTGAACTTTTGATCCCATATAGATCCTGGCTCACCAGCTGCTATTTGGTATTTTTATCGCTGACACAGAAGAAAAAGTTACCTTATTACTTAGTAAGTTTGTGAAATTTTGGGAAGTGGTACAGACTAAAGAGGACAATAAAGCTAAGCAATCCAGAGAGCAATCCAGTAAACTCCACATAAGCCAACAGTCAGAATTCAGCACAGACATACACAAAGTCAGTCTTCCAATATAAGATTACACAGAGGAGATCTTCCTTCTCAGACAGTAGAGAGGAGGCCAGATCAAACTAGAAAAAAACTAGCAAGCTATAGAAGTTGTTTTAATGTGGACTACCAGTCTGACATCTTCAACAGGATAATGCATGTACTAGAGATGCAATATCAAGTAGAAGCACCAAAGAAATGAAATATCATCCCAATCTGACACTGGTGCAACTGCTGTTGATAATCGGAGCCTAGGCTGCAGATACCAGTAAGTGGGAAACAATTCAGGGAAAAGTCACAAGAATGAATAAAGAACTGGTGAACTTTATTCTGGAGAAAGACATGAGAAGATGTGCCTCTAATTTTACAAAGTGAGAGGTTTCTAAATCATAGACTATAAGTATTTAAAGAGAGAATAGGAATTAACTAACAATTAGCCTCAGCCTTAAAAGATCTGTCAATGTCCAATACCTAGGAGTTATATCTAGACATTCAGAACAGAAATAAATCCTGTTTCTTTGACAATTTTGCAAGGGTTGTGAGATACTTACAGTCACTGGGACTCTTCAAACCAACTTTTTTTAAAGTTTCACTCCAGTTCAAAAAAGCAATCAATTGAGGGAGGTCTTACAGACTCTTGGTCTCAGTAATCTATCAATTAAGTGACAAGATTACAAATGCTTCTGTGGGAGGCTATTTTACAACCTAATAAATGTCATTTTGGGGAAAAGCTTCATGGGATTCTGCTTTTTTCTTTAACACACTACTGATGGACGACACTAACTGATTCTTTTATTTTCTGTTCTTGTAAAAGAACAATTAAAATAATGATCTTTCAGCAGTAATAGATAATAATACTTTTTCTAATACGTGTAAAGAATGATCAGAGAATGAATCAAGCAATTAATTCTTAGTGATTCCTCCTACTCAAGTCCCAAACCAATGTTCACTTCAGCACAGGACTATGTGATGAATTTTCCCTTCAGCCAAGCACTGAAGAAGGAGAAGAAGGAAATTTGGCATTTGTGACCCTCAGACTGACATATTTTATGGTATCTCTACCCAAACTGGAAGACTCTACAGAGGAAACTGAAGATTCTTGCAGGGGCTGAAATAAATGTGCTCCTGTGGTTAACACACTCTGTCTCTCTCCATCTTCACCTACTTTTTGTCTGTGCCTTGTCCCTTTTGTCACTCATGCTTTCATTTGCACTCTGCATGTTAACATCACAAAGAAACAACCCCATTCTGTACATGAAACCCATTAAGAATTTACCTGCCACAGGATGTTCACTGCACTGAATATAAACCAGGCCTGTGGAACTGGTGGCTGCAAACTGAATCCAGCACAGACAATCCCACCTTAGTTCTTCCTGAGCCTCACATGCACAGTGATGCAGCACTGCTGGGGCAGCACAGCAGTACCTGAGGGATGAATAATTTCTACTGGGTTTTACAACTATTAGTGGATGGTGCCAACAAACACATTGCAAAATGATAGCAAAATTGCTCTGCCTTTCTTCTAACTCTCTCTCTGTCCCTCTTTCCAGACATGAGATGGGGTTACCTGCCCAGCTACTTTTGCTGCCCAGATGTGTGCAGCAATGCAAGATGCATTGCCTCATCTTTTTTCACAGCCAGCACCTTCTCCCCCTCCCCTCAGCAGAACAGTTGAACACCTGCAATCAAAGTCAAGAGGTGACAGGTGATCCAGGGGACTAAATCTCCACACTTACAGCAATTATGATAGTCCCCAAAGGACAGTCTTGAGGTGTAGCTTGCACTGAGTAAACCCCAGGCCTCTGGAAACAGGATGGGGAGCAGTAAATTTAGTATGGAAACAGAGACCCTACTACTCCCTATTGCTTCAACAGCCCTTTGCCTGAAATGTTTAATAGTATCAAGATACTTACTAGAATCACAACACATGTTCACATACCAGTAAAATGAAACAGTACGTTTATGGGGTCAGCCAGGAGGCTCTGGTATGGAGTCTCCAGTGTGAACTAAGTTGGACAAACATTAGATATATAAGTGGGAGAGGCTGCATCATAGTGGAAAGCAAGAGAACTTATGTTTGCTCCAAATGGTGGACCTCATGGACCTCCAAAGTGAAGCATCCACAGACAGGAACATTCACTAAGACTTTAGGTAGGGCCCCCAAACTGAACTTTTTGCCACCAACTTTTGTGATTCTGATTTATCCCAAACTTGCCAGATCAGAAGTTGATAGTATTAGTGCACTAGAAAGCAAAGAGCTCTCCCCAGATGAGCACCAGCCCAGCACTGAGCTTACATCATAGTCTACCCTCTGTCCAAATCATTAATAAGGATCTTAAGCAAAAATGGTTTAACATTGTTCCCTCTTCCCCTGAGGTATCTCCCACCAAGTGTTGGCATTTATTCATCACTATGTGTTTCTGGTCCCTCCAGCCTGTTTTCAGTCTGTTTTATAATATTCCTCTCCAGTCAATCTAAATTACTTTTTCAGCTCAGTCTTCATGAAACAATACATTAATTGCCTCAGTACATGAACAGACATCTTATTTACACAGATTAAATGACCACATTCTTTTTACCTACCTGGTGTGCAGTTGGATCAAACTAAATGATTAAGATATGTCTGGATTTGCTTCTTACAAATCTGTGCACATGTAATTCGTGTTCCTTTACAATGGTAAATTTAACTTCTGTAGAGGGTGTGTGCTCTTCTTACGTGCCACTAACAGAACTGAATTAACTCAAGTGTGCTCTGAGTTGCACAGAAAATTCAATAAACTCTTCTTCACCGGGGATGAGGTTTGCTTTAACTGCTTACAGATTTACTTTATTTAGTATTCTCCACTATTCCATTACAACAAAATTCACCCCTTTCTTTTTCCAACTGCTTTGTGGGTTAGTAACATACACATGGCTCCATGTGAATTGCATGGCACAGCAAATTCTCCTTTCCTTATTTAGATTGTTTTACTGGAAATGGAAGCCAAAGTTATTGGATAGGTACTAGCTCTTTTAATGACTGCTGTTTATTTGTAAAGATCAATGCAACATATTTTCCTCTGTCCTCTGGTTCTTGTTTGATACTTTTATTTTTCAGAGATAACTGTTTACGAGACAGCCCCTTGACAAACTGCAATAAAAACATAACAAGCAGAACTGGTTTCCCAAGTTTTATTTCTAAGATTTTCCTGTTTCCCACATCCCTGAAACTTGTCTCAAGAGGTCATATTCTGCCCCATTCCCAAAGTGTTCAGTTAATGTCAGTGTCAGGAGATAGCAGAGAGATTTGGTAAACGCAGCAGTACTGACTTCAAGTTCTCATTCTGTGGGGCTTCCTAATGCTGTGAGACAGTTTGAGGTCTGAAATGGGATGAAAGGAGACAAGGCGAGGTAAATATGTCACTTCCACTCACAGCTCTGCTTAGGGATGTTTCCCAACTTGGCTAAAGTCAGCTAACCCACAGGAACAACAGCAAGGTACGTGGGCATGTGGAAAGTTAGTCTAGTGTCTAGAGACACACTCTGCAGAGATCAGAACTCTTTTTTTTTCCCACCATTTATAATGGCAATCACCCCAGTAATAAGAATGGGATTCTGGATCAGTTTAAGAGCTGGGGGGATTCCAGTCATGAAGGATTTTCTTTGTGTCATGCCACTAAACACAGAAGTGAATTTCCATCAGCAGAAATGAAAGAAGTGTTTCAACAGAGTTCCTGAAGTGGAGACACACACACTCCCAAAAAAAGCCAAACATCTGAGCAGGAAAATAAAATAAATTGAAGAAAATGAAACCTTCTCCATAATGGACCCTACCCTTTTAAAGCAGACAGAACTCTCCAGGGAGTCAAGAAGGGGACAGCTTGTTCCAGCTGCCCAGTGATTCAGACTGGCATCTGAATATGTAGCAACTGGCCAGGGCAGTTCTGGGACAGCAAAGTGGGGAGAAAATAAAGGCCAAATACTACCTTGGTTCAGAAACTTCCAAGTAACTGAACATCTCTGGCTCCCTACTGTGTCCAACCAGACAATATATCCACTGTACATGTATGCAGGTGAAGCATGAGCACAGAGATGATGGTAGACAAGTAGCAGCCTAACAGTCACAACTGTATCTGAAATACTTCTATCTGAAAATTTAATCACTTACTCATTTTCTGAGAATTGAATGCATCTAAGATATGGTGAAGATCTTCAGAATAACCAGTCCTTTAGGGAGCTTCAGCCTTGGACTGTGGATTCTAAGAGAGGATCTCAAAGACACCCATTGTGGAGTCCAGCAGTGATTGTTTGATGAGAAAAGCAGAAGATCAATATGTACTAGATACACCTCTTGATATCAGCATCTGTGACTATTTTGCTATCACTCAGCACTGTGACACTGAATTATTTGCCTCTGTTGTCTTGACTAAGACCTACTGAAATGAGAAACAGCACATCTGGGGCAATTTGTTAAAATCACCTCATCTCTGAGTGATGTTCATGATCACTGACTGAGGGTAGAGTGCAGCAAGGTGAGTGGCATGATGAGTGCAGGCAGAGACCCTCCACCACATGCACTTTTAGACCTCTGGACAAACCTTATGACTGGTTGATACTTAAGGATGTGCTCAGAGCATTGCTGCTCCCTCCCCACATGTCAGCCTCCACCTCACCAGACATTGCAAAACCTGTCAGGAGGAGGCAGAACAGTTAAGGGCACAAGTACCACCATCAGATCTTATGAAGGTGCTTCAGGTTTGGTGTAGGTGCTCTAGGAGCTGCTGCATTTAAAGACACTCAAAAAGATTTTCATATAAGTATTCAAAGAGACAGCCTGTCTCCACGTGTCTATCAATAATGCTCAAGTGTCAACACTTCCAGGCTAGGATCTCAAGATTCTCTGAGCTGCTCTAGGGTTGATAATGGCCATTATCCCTGTTTCATAAATGGGGAAAGTCAGGCATACAACAATAAAAAAATTCTTCTGTAGTAACTCACAGATCAGAGCTGGAATAAAATAAAAATCTTAGCTCAAATATCCTGTATTATCTACAAAGTGATTGAACCAATCCTCTCAGAGTTTTCTCTTCCATTCCCTTTCTGACAGCCCCATCTTCCTCTGATTGTCAATCATTTATTTATTTGTTATTGTAATTTCCTTTCCTATAGTCTTTCCCACTGTCCCTTTCCCAGCAATGATCCTTTTCTCCCAGTTCTGCAGCTTTGCCTCAGGTCTTTCCTTAAATTTAATTTCATTGGGCCATCTCCCTAGGACCAGTGCTGCTTCTCAGGAGGGGAACATGCAGCTGCTGGTGGCTGGAAAGTAGCCAGTGGACTCTCCATTTCCCCTAGCTATGCTGCTGGAGGATGCTGAGTGATGATGTCAGCACAGAGAGCAGTAAAAGGCCTTGGCTGCCTGCTCTGGAAGCAGCCTCCAGTCACTGGAAAAGGGATCTGAAAGAGAAAGGTTGCTCCCCCTGGCCTCACCCAAATGATATCTCATCCAGCATGAAGGAGGTGTTGACAGAAGGGTCTGCATGTCACCACATATGAGACATTCTTGGCTGGTAGGGATGTGCCTCCAACAGGCATCTCCACTCCAGCAAGAGGGTAGACAACTGTTCAAGTCTCCTGCTCACCCATAGCAAGAGACTGAATGCACAGTACTTCAGTCTGCTTGTAAAAAGGGCTGTCAGGTGGAGCAGAGGGAGGGCACGGGCAGGACAGCCAGCTCCCTTGTGCAAGGTGGAAGGAACAAGGCTGAGGAGCAAGTTTATTTATGGCCCTGTTGCTCTGGTTTGAGCACACAGGGGTTTAAAAGGGTACAGTTATTACATTAATTTATTTTCAAATTCAGGAGGACTTACTACCTGTGAGCATATCACTGACCTGCTCCTTAGGTCTATTAATCTGTGATCTCCTCCTCCAGTGCATCTCTCCCATGATACACTTCATCAGCTAAACCTAACTACACACCATTTACTCTCAGGATGCACATTGGTCAAAAAATGGCACTTGTATGGTATGCAGCCATAGGAAAAGGGGTTTGAGCAGAGCACAGGTAGTCTCCAAGCCTGCCTTTCCAAGCAGTGTGTCTCCAAGTGATGAAATGCAATGCTACCAAGTATCATGACAGAAAACACAGATCAATAAAATATGAGGGTGCCTCTTAAAAAGAAATGTTGCTTCGTGGTCTTTTTCCCAGGAGAAAGAAGTTTCCAGTGTGCAAGCTCTGTCTCCATGTGGTATCACATACTGCATGGTCTGTTCCCTATGAGCTCTCAACATATGCTATGAATCTGCCTCAGCACTACAAGTATTCTAAATCAGATGCTTATGGCTTCTTCTGATCTTTTGCAGCCACACGTCCATACATCAGGTTTTGCCACAGGCTATCTATCATTTCTCCCTTTCCAGCATCTGAAACCCACAATTTGGTTTTATGTGTGTTTTACTGCAGTTTCCACATAATCACACAGGAAACTTTAATTCTCACCTTATGAGGCCAAGCACCAACACAAAACGCTGGACAGAGGCTGCAGATCTAATCCTTGTCTTTCAGAAGTGTCATGACTCTATCTCTGACCACCAAGAGTCTGATAGAAAAATATCAGAATCAAATTATTTTGCAAGCAAAGCCTTACCCTTCATGATGAGTTGTTTACCTGCATCATTTTCCACCTTCTACCCCAAAAAAACACCTGATGCTATTAGGCAACTGCTGCCCTCTGCCTCCCAGCTCTCCTCGTGTCATCTGCAGATTAAACACAGTGCTGGTGCATGAGGTGGGCAGCTCTGTGAAGGCTTGTGTCACCCTGAAACCACCCATGGCACATTGAGAGCTTGGGCTGCACTGAGTCAGGTTTGGGGATGAATAGATTCCCTGAGTATAGTATTTTAGGTAAGAAGATCAACCTTTAATGCAGGTCAGAATACAGTGATGAAGTAGGTGCAGATTTCCTGCAGACATCGAGGGAAGCAGCCCCACTCACTGCAGACCAATCATGTCTCAGGGTTGTGACTGGCCCCTCTCATCCCTTTCTACTCCTTCACCAGGAATTCACCATTCCTGGCCCCTTCCCCATGCCAGCCACAAGCAGCAAACACAGCTGGTCAGCATCATCCACCTTCCAGCTGCCTCTGTTTAATGCCACTAAATGGAAAAAAGGCTGTGGGTCACCCCAGCCCCTGGCTTACTGCAACCACCTTCCAGCTGTGCAAACCCTCCTGCCTCAAGGACTGACATCATCTGGCATGGCACTCAGCAGAACAGTGCTGTCTGTACATACCTATGTCTAATACAGCACCAAGTGGTCCTGATCCACGCAGGGCTCACCCACCACCACCTGACACCCTTCCAGTAGATAGCCCAGGCACGGGGAGATTTCTAGCAAGGATACACCCTTGCTGGTTGCTTGCAAGAGGGTTTTTTAGCTCTCTAAGAGACTAACTTTGAAGTGGCAACAGGGTCTTGTAAAATACCTGCCCTGTGTATGGAGCAGATGGCACAGAGGCATCAGAGAAGTCCTGTAAAGAGCCAGCTGAGCTTTAACCACAAGCCATTTCATCTGCTTCAAATATAAGCTCTATCACCTTCCAGCTGGGGCTGAAAAAGATCAGGTCTGTGCTGCCTGTGGGGCTTTGCACATTTGTGTGTTCTGAACTATTGCCAGGAGGAACTCTGGTGCTGGAGGGATCAGTGCTGGGCCCTGTGCAGTGCATCAGTGAGGCAGTGACTTATCCATGGAGAGGGGGAAGCTGGGGAAAACCTCTCCCACTCTATTTCTTGGCTCATTACATTAGTTATCAGCCCTTGGGAATATATTTTCCTCTCTGTACTTTTCTGTGCTCTGCATTATCATTTCCTAAATATTAGCATGTGCTGTTTGTCATGAGGTCCTCAACCCTCATCCACTCCAGGGAGTTTGCAACCAAGTCACAGCAATAAATTTTCTGATACTCTATTGGTTTTATAGCACTAAAAGGCACACATCTGAAATTATTATTTCAGTGCCTTCAACCCCTAATCTCACAGTGAAACCTCAGTCACCACAGGCAGGGAGGATGTACACAAACACAGGTTGTTTATGCTCACGGTGGATTCAGACTCAGGTTCCAAGTCTGCTTACTAGTAATTATGATTACTTTGGCTCCACTGGTTTTATAACAGGTTTGAAAAGCTCAGGGAAACCACATTATCTGCAACTCCTTTTCAACAGCATGTTCTCTTCATAAGAGCTCCTAGGCAAGCAAGGGAAACAGGGTGTGTTTGTGGAGTAGGACTCAGTTATTATAACATCATAGTGACCAAAATGAACACCATGGTCTGCAATCCCTGCTGTTCCTCTACACTCATTGCAGAACAGTATCATCTAAGACCTGACTCAAAACCTGTTAACTCCACTGAAAGATTTTCCAGCAGGTCCTAGGACTCAGACAAGACATCATTTCTCACTGACCTGCTCTGCCCAGCATGTCTGGGGAGTCTGGACTTTCTTTCTGCAATAGCTGTTGTCTAAGAAGGGATTCAGACATTGACTAGAAAAGTTAAACCAACACATAGACAATTCTGAGCCCCAAAGCCCCATTCAGACTCATTCTTGGTTAATGACTAGAAATGCTACAGCTTTTTTGGCTACAGGATATGATTCCAAGCATCTTCAAAGCAAACTGGAGTTCAGACTGAACTAGGAACATTTAATAAAGAGTATTTAGGGATGGGTTTTTTCTTATTAAAGAAAAAAAAAACAACTACTTGAATGTACATGTCCAAGAGAAACACTGGTCTGAGGAGTCTGTATTTTTCAAAGTTATCAAATTAACCCAGCTTGGTTTCCACCACCAATCTAAATAATGGTGGATGTTGTCCAACAAATTATTTTTCCTTCTAAACAGTCTGAGAAATCGTGAGCAAAATCTTTAGTATCAGAGAGGAAACAATTTCCTGCCCTGAATATACCAAAACTGAGGTACATGGAGCTGCTGGTGCTCTGAGAAGGGGAGCCCAAGAAAAGAGATTTGTTGAGTGCTGAGTGGCCATGTCCTGTGTGCAGAGGGAAGAACTGTCACTAGCAAGTTTTGCTTTGCAACCTTATGGAAACAAAAACAAGAAAGAACTGGACAAAAATATTTGAGAACAGCCTAAAAGCAAAAAATTAGGTGGCTTCCCTTACAGCAGCAGAGCACAGCCCTCTCCTGTATCCCTCTCTTGCTCTCCTGCTGTCACAGGAGCCAAGGCAGAAAACATTCCCAAGTTCAGGGTTCACTGGCCATTCCCTGGCCCATGCAAGACAGTCTCAGTCACAAAAGAGGCAGACTGTCTCAACACCACCCCTGTAAGAGATGGTTCTGCAGTCCTATTGCCCTTTCTGGTAGGCAAGCTCTCCTGATCTGGAGCAGAGATGTTTCTAAGTGTGCCAGGCTGCTGAATGCAGTAGCCTGTTATCCCAGAAAGGCTGAAGAATAAACAAAGAGGGACTGGAAGAATAAAGATCAATAAACTTCCTTGATCTGGAGGTCAAATCCAGGGCATATCTATATTAATAAACAGGGCTCAAGCACTTGGCTTGCAATTGTACACTTTAGAACTGACAAAATTTCCAGAGATATTTTGGCCTGTGCCCACTCAAACAGCCTGGTCTAGGGAACAGCACAACCAGGGCACTTCTTTTTCTGCAGTATAAAGAGTTTTTTTCTGCAGTATAAAGAGTTTTTTTCTTGCATATAAAGAGTTTATCTCTTCAAAATGTGAGACCTGCCATGACACTTGCCCTTCAGGCCAGGGAACACTTTTACTGCACAAGTGTAGCCCAAAGGGACTCTCTCCTAAACACAGCTGAGTGTCCAAACTGGCACAGAGCCATGGTTGCTGGGATGCACTGGGGATGCCCAGCAGGTCATAGCTGCCTCCTTGATGTATTCAAACTCATCCTCTGTCCTCTCCACTGCCTGGGAGATACAAAGGGAGGAGAAGATACTAGGGGTTGCAAGTTGGAGGCATTCCCCTCAGTATAGGGATTTCCTACTGGTGGGCACAGAACCAGCTCTAGTAGGTCCCAGGATGTCTCTGTGGTGCAGGGACAGTGAAGTGACCAAGCTGCAACATGTCCACTGGCAGGTGGTGCTGATGGGATTGGAGCCATCTGAAAGGGGCTCTAACTAAGCTGTGTTAGCTTCTGCCAAATTCAGGGTTGGGTACTCCCCTCCCTGGAGAGCCTCCAGGCCCATGGCATCTAGCTGGAAGCTGTATGCACTAAACCCTGTGCTTCACTGGAAAAAAGAAATTTTCCCTAGGTTACTGGGGGTGTTTGTTCCAGTGGAGGGGCTCTGGTCCTTTCTACAGGTGATACAGGTTGTCAAAGCAAGAAATGACTTGTCCAGCTAGAACATGTCCTCCAAATCAGGGAGGGCCTCCCAGGCTTGAATCAAGCTGTTGGGGTAACTCACCTCCAGGCAGGTGAGGCTATGCCACAGTCAGCTGTGCCCTGACAGCACAGGGTGTACACAGGACAGCTGAGCACTCAGAAGGCAGGGGGGTTATGGAGATGCTCACGGCTCTGCTGGTGTCACCACAGCTGCTTGTGTGTGGACAAACACCCTACAGAGCTGGTGTGCAAAATATGGGCCCACTGGAGCATTCTGCATTGCTGTAGTGCATAGTTATCACCAGGACTGAGAGAAGTTGTTCTTGGGTTGGGACAAAGCAGTTCTGGTTGCAAATTAACAAGTTTTCCATGTCATAGACTCTAGTCCTAACTCCAAAGGCTTTCTTCTGAGATGGGGATGTTTCCACTGAAATAAAAAGAACAGGACAGTTTTATCACTAACTGGGAAAAGGAAGGACATGGATTCCTTTCATGTCTCAAAATAGAGAAGAGGCTCTTTGCTCTTCTGTGTCATGAGAAGGATAACACTGCCATGTCTATTTTGGGAATTTGTTGTTTTCAGTGATGGCTAAAACCAAGAAATAAATAGCAGCACTAGGCTTCTCTCTTGCATTCTTCTTGTGCTTCACAGGAACAGCTGCCAGAGCAAGGAATCTGCACTGTGACCACTGCATCCCTTAGAAAAAGATAAACCCTTCCCAGGGTTTCATCCTTGCACAGGGACAAGAAGTGAGGGAGTCAGCATTGGATTCAGACACCTGTATTTCAGTGTCTGCAAAGTAAATGTCTACAAGGGTATGAGGTGTGTGAGTTCCCATTATTATCAGCACTGATACAGTCTTTACACTTGAGAATAATTCAGCTGGTCAAATACTCATGACCCAGGTAAACATGAGTGTCCAGTGCTTTCAAAAGGCCCTAGGCTGAAACATCAAAGACAGGGAGTGCAAATATTAGGTAGGACCTATAAATAAAACAAATTATCTACCATATTTTTTTGTGCATATATATAAGGCAACTCAGATCTAGGTATCTCATTGGTACAAAACCAAGTTTCCTTGGCTCACTGGCTACATAAGAAGCTTTGATATCTCATTGACCTCTAGACAGCTACATTCAGCATCAGAATCAAAACTGGAATCCCACCCTGCAAAGCCAGATACAAACCCACTGAAGAGCAAAAACACTTCAGAAGACACCTTATTTCCCAAAAGCAGGTATTATTGAACTGCTTACCTAATTTTTGTCTTTTCGTGTAATAATATATAAAACTGTCAAAGATTGGCAAGATTAAAAAGAAAAGATCAAAAGCAATTTAGTGAATTTACAATCAATAAGGCTCTAGAACTTCGTACAAATATCATGAGGTTTGAAGACTCTGGAAAGAAATTATAAGTAAGAGTTGAAAATATGCAGATTTGTAGAAAACACCTTGCAGGTAGGAATTATCTGACCTAACTTTAGATGTCAACAATGGTCTCATCACTATGCATTCTTTTAAAGACAAAAAATACTAGACTGTTGTGAGGTTCTCAAGATAGCTACTTGAAAATGAGGTGACCTGCAACCCAAAAACTCCTCTTTCTTTACATATACTGACTACAAAGGGAGGCCAGCATATCTAGTCCATATGTAGCTGATCATACTGGAGACAGCTCCATCTGGTCAGCATTACAGCATGTTTAATAACATACCTATTTGCAACTACATTCCTGTTCAGATAAATATGTCTGTGCACTTGGTACTCCAGCCCTCTAGTTACATTCAAGATTGCATCCATTGTTAGGCCAAACCTTTAGTCTTGAACTTCAAAAGCATCTGTAGACTGGACCTGGCTACACTTTGATCTACAACTCCATAAGGTCTCTTGGGAAAACACAACTCACCGAGCCAAGAGAAGACACCAGAGACACAGCTAGAGGAATGGTGCTCCTTCCATGAAATCTGCAGAGGAGTGCTTACAGAGAAACACAAAGGAATCATTACAAGTCCCTTCACTTAGGAAAACATTTTTGCCCTAACCAAAATGTTAGTGCTAATGATTAAATACATTTCCTTGAATAAAATCTATCTGCTCAAGAATTCAGGAAACACAGTTATGAAGAGCCAGCATGCCAAAAAGGAAAGCAGTTTGAATGATACTGAATTCAAGAGGGAGCCAGCTTCACTTAGGTAAAGAGCTGGTGAACCTTTCTGCAGTCTGGGGCAGGTAAATCATTTCTTGCACCAGTTTAGCTTGAAAGTCAAAAGCCTGGCTCAGCCATGAGCATGTTGGCATCCCAGGGTATGGGGCACTGTTTCTTGGCCAGCTGCAAAAGGAAGGTAAGTCAGTCAGTCATCCAGAGCTATAAAACAGCAGCTTGCACTGTTATTAGAAGTCTGCCTTCCCATCTGGAAATCAAATGCAAACATATGCATGTGCCTAAGTGTTGCTTAAGAGAAAATCACTGCCTGACAACACTGAATGGGAACAGGAAGGTAAGAAAAACAAAAAATAAGAAGCCAGTATCTGAACCCTCCCATTTAATTTACTTTACCATCAGAGGCACCCTCATATTTAATTAAGCACAACTTAAGGGACAAAGAATGATGAGATGAGGAAGGAAAGAAAATCAATTTGCTTGTTAATACTGTAGTAGGCTAAGAAATATCTGACAGAAAATATACATTACACACATTCAAACACCAATTAACTTGGTGGCTCAGTCCTCTCAAAAGAGAGCCACAACACAGCACTGACATCCTATACTTCATTCTTCATCAATACCCAAGGCATCTGATAAAGGGTTTTGCCAATCTCTTATAGAGCACAAGAGAAAATTTGCCTCTCTTACTTGTGGGAATTGGGTAAAACCTTCACCCAGCAGAAAGCAGACCCTTTGATCAATATACAGCACGTTATGTGATGTGTGTTAGCATGTAATCTTGGGGTAAAACCTGAAGGGTTTGATTTTCTCACTGAAAAAAACATAGGGGAGAAGAGATTTTATATTAGTTATTTTTCATAGTAATAAGAATGTTAACAATACCATTAACACTCAATGATCTTAAAGGTATTTTCCAATCTAAAGGATTCTATGATTCAGAAGAAATAAACCAAAAAAAAAAAAAAATAGATAAAAGTGAGACAGACCTTGAATAAATGACTGACTGAATTATCATGACAACAAGGAATATGTCAGGCAGGAGCTTAATACCTGATCTTTCCAAAGCTTCATGTCAATAAAGTTCAACAGCAACTGTAGGCACTGAAAGCAGAGACTCATCACATCTGTGTGATCATGTCTGCACTAGATGTACAAACTGAAACCCCAAGGGAGGTGGTGAGGCTGCTGTTCTCTCCTGACAGATGCTGAGCAAACAGCCCTAGGACATGCAGCCTAAGCACACAAGGCAGGGGGAAGCCAAATGACTGCCCAGCACCAAAGAGCTGGTTACAAATCAGGGTTAAGGAGACAACCTCCTGACCTTAGGCCCATGCCTGTTTTAAAATAAAGAGGCAACACTTGATGGTAGGGATGAAAGGGCAGAAATGTGGTAGAGTTTTGCCCTTTTATGAGCTGATCTATTTTCTTTCTATTTTTTCATATACCCTTGTAAAAAAAAAGTATTTCTTGTCTATTCCAAAAGGTAGGTTTTTTTCTTCTAAAGGCAATACTGTGAGAGTTTCATCAAAGCTTGAAGCAAATATGATCTAGGGACTAGACAGTGAAAGTCCCATCTACAAACTCTTCCTTGATACCTACTCCCTGGGTGACTGTGAGCTACGACCATCCAGGCTGAGGCAAACTTTTGACCATCTAGGAAGCAGGTCTGTTGGACTCCAGATGGAGCTACATACCAGTTACCTTCCTCTCCCTGAGGCTTGGCTTGGCCCTAAATGGAGTGACACCCATTCAAAAAAAAAAAAAAAAAAAAAGACATCCAAGTTTTTGCTCTCCCTCCTTCACTTCTTCCCCTGAAGGCACCAAAACCAAGGGTCCATCTGCTTGGATTAACCAGTCTCTAGGGTCTTTGGAGGCAGCTGTGAGATGACTTTCAAAGATAAGAGATGGCCCAGGGTGGCCTCATGGGTTAGGAATTTAGTTAAATATCTTCTAAAGGGATTTAGTAGGATTTGCCTCATTGTTTATATTATGCAGTATCAGTCATCCTTAAGGCCCCAGGCCTTTGTATTAGTAAGGCTGGGAACACAATCAGCCAGCCAAGGGATGCTGATACTGTCCCCCATGATCCTGTATTCCCCATGCAGAAATGCTTCCGTGCTCTGACAAAATTACTACTTTCTTTGGCTCAGATCACCCAAATGTGAGAAATTAAGTGAAATACTGAGCAGCAGGATACTTGGGATTGAAACCCCAAAGAGAAAGTCAGCTTTACTTTCCCAGTAGCAGGGCTGGTACTGCAGGGTGCTGGAACAACAGCCATTGCTAATATATGGCAAAGAAATTGTAAGCCTCTGCTGGCCCCCAGGGGAAAAATAATCATAAGCCTCTTCAGAGTTTGTTAAAAGATACAGGTAATTGTGGAAAAGAGTAACAAAAAAGACAGTTGAGCACTGGACAGGTTGATTTATGGGGAAAGATTAAAGGAGTGGAACATGAATGGCTTAGCTAAACAATGACTAAAACAGGACATGAAAAGTAGCCACTGTCAACAGTATTTGAAGTGTCTGTCTGAGGGGGCATTAACCATTTGGGTGAGTACACTTTGAATAAATGGAGATCATGAAATGGAGGTAGGAAAAGTAGATGCCAGATGAAAGTTTAGGAAAGTATCTTGAAAAGCAAGACTGTTGGAGTGTAACTCCCATGGCAATCTCCTCCCCACTGTGAGGTGGGGTGCCTCCCCAAAGGTCATCTGCACTGAGCAGATATTACCTAAGAAACTTTTGGGAGGTCTCTACTCTTACATGCCTCACTGGCATCCCCATCTCTAAGGACCAGTGCAGGCACAACCAGACACCAAGACTGCAAAAACCCATTCCAAGACCTCCATACAGCCAGAAGATAAAATCTCCATGCCTTGGGCCTCAGAGGTTGAGGAGGAATGCAAGAAAATGTGGGGGGAAAGAGTGGTTCTCTGGAATTCTCTTACACCACTGAAAGATGAAATGGGGCTGGGCATGTTCCCAGGCAGTGAACATTATCAGCCTCTACACCCTACCACCACTTTGCCTCTTTTCCTTGACAACTTGAGCAAGAGAAATGCTCTTTTCAGTGACACAGGCTGAAGAGACCCAGGTTGGCCATCATTCAGTCATTTAATAAAGCATGTAAGTCAAATAAGGCACATTATCCTCCTTCCTGCCTAGTCCATACAGAGCAGGGGGTCTCAATGTCTGCCTGCTGCAGAGCTCCCTCTCTAGCTGGAGCCACAGCTTGGGGTCAAAACAGGGAAAAAAATAGAAATTAGCTTGCCCTATGCTGCTTCTTTCTTTCAATCTCATGTAAGAAAGGATTAGGCAAGCAATAGTACCTGGTGAACATTCCACCTGGAGAATAAAGCTTGGATCTACACATCTAACAAAGTCACCAGAAAATGTATGTTGATAAGGTCCAAGGCAGGGAGGAAACACACAGAGGTAATGCATTATGTTGGTAGCCCTTGGGTTCAGGTCCTGTGACACAAACCCTTGTGTAAATGTTGTCTCCACACATAAAATGACACTGGTACTTTCTCCCAAAGTCTGCCTGGCCCTGCTGACATAACCACTAAATCACTCATAGCAGAGACTGCTGCTTAATAAGTGGATTGCACAACAGGATGGTCCTGGCTGAGGCCTGTAGGCATGGCAACACGGTGTAAATCATTAGTGCACTTCCCAGCAATTAAATACACATTTAATAGCCTTGTACCATTCACCAGCCAGCTACAGCCACCCCTGAGTGCCTGTTCCTCTGTTCCAGCAGCAGCTCACAACCTCCAGTTGTACCAAGGGACCCCATCAGGAAGGTTGCATGTACTTGCATCTTTGGTGGCTTTCACAAAATTGCTGTTTATTTTCCCTCTCTGCTCTGCTCTTCCAGTTCTCTTTTCATGGTTGGGAACAGGGATTTTCCAAATCCCAGAGAATTTCCTGTTTGCTTCACGATGAAGTGGAGAAAGCAGAGTGGTCAGCTAGGGGAGGGGGAGGTGCCCAGCAGAGAGATGGGCATTTGCTCGCTGGAAGACACCAGTTGTGAGTCCCCCTGTAACCGGTGAGAAGAACTGGCATCGTCTTGGTACATTCTCAAGAAGGGAAGACAAATCTATAGGTGATCCATGCAAATACATCTTCATTGGTCACGGTGTCAAAAGCTCCCTTTACATTTCATCTAATGGGTGTTTCACTGAGCTGTCGGCGATCTCCAGGACCCTCCAGGCAGGAACGAGTTAGCATCAAGGTGTCAATGCTTTTGGCGTTAACCTCAATTAGCAGGAGTTAGGGTGAGCACTGAATGAAGGGTCAGCCATTCATTGCTGAGACATTCCTCTGGCTGTAGCCTGCAGTCTGCTACATGAAAGAGGCTGGCAGACTTTTTTTTTTACTTTCTCAGTAAAGAAGACTCCTATGTGGCAAAATTATGGTTAATTACTATATTTGAAACCTGTGCAGGTCTTGACAGGCTTGGAGAATCAACAGTAACCCTAGTTAAGGAGGTTATTCAATGAGGTTCCCAGATGAAAAAGTATCCTGTGACAATAAAATGGAAAATATCTACCACTAATTCATGGTCAGAAATTTTAAAAGAACAACATTAAGGGAGTCAGAATGTGGAAGAAAAAAACAACAACAAAACCACACCACAAACAAAACCGAAATTCTGTACAGCATGGCTATGCATACAGAAAAAAAATCATCACATAAATAACCCATGTTACTTTAATTCTGCTTCACTTATCTCTCTCCAGACTTCCTGAAAGATTTCCTTCAGCTATATTACATTCACAGGTCATCTTGCACAACCCCTCTCAGGTAGATCTGCTTTTCTGGGATGAAATAATGGATGGATCACATTTATTTTCAAATTTATGCCTTCCCTATTCAAGCATGGAGGTCTCAGGACAGTCAGAAAGACTCCCCCAGATCCACTCCTGGCCTGAAATCAGTTCTCTAGTTGGCAGTTTGCTGTTCAGCCCTAAGGACATGTGCATATTTCTGCCAGAGGAAATCATTCAATGAGCAAATCTGTTTAGAAACCTCAAGGTTTGTCAGCCACCATAAAATTATTGGTTATAGTAGTTTAGCATTACAGTTATTACAACAGAAACTCTGGGTCAATTCTGAAACACTTGTTAAATTTCTAAATTTCTAAAATATGTGGATAATACTATAATGAACAAAAACAGTCCCACCTGCCTCCTTCCCATCCTTGTCATCACCCTCTCCACCACGACAGTCTGTCCACCCTTCCAGGCAGCCTGCCATGACTGTAACTCCAGCATCCTCTAGCCAGAAGCACGACAGAGCTTGAGCAAAATGACCTGCAGCAGCTCCTTACACTCAGCAGGAACCTCACACCAAGCCCTTGATGCACTCACTCCTCTGTGACTTTTAGACCATGGTCCTTATCAACTAAAACAAAATAGGAGACAGAAAGAATAAAGGGCTCAGGTGCACACACCTTGTGAACAGTGGGGGATCAGGGGTTGCAGAATACTTTAGTTAACTGTTCATGGGACTAATTTTCTTCCATAGTAGAAGCTCTGTATGTTTCCCAGTAATGGAGGACCACAGCAGCAGGCTTGCAAAACTTGCCTCATTTTAAGGCAGCAAGTGTCTTACAGATCATTCTGCTTAGGATCATGGTAAAAGTTGCCCTTTGAACTCCCTCTCTGCTTCCTCCAGCCCCATCTTCCTTCCTCACCATCCCCAAGGCAATGATTTTTATCTCCAGGTCTCCATTTCTTCTCTGCAAGAATCAAAGGACTTACGAGCCCTTCCCTTGAGGTGACAGCATTACCTGCTCCTCCTCCACCTGAGAGGCAGAGCTCTGCTTCCTCACAATATTTATTTATCCTAATCTGTGTCACACACAGGCTCATTCTGCCCTGGTAATGAAGAGCTGCTGTGTCCGGGCTGGCCAGGCCAGACATGTTTGAACTCTTCTGGCTGTGTGATTCAGATCAAGCTACAGTGAATTGTACAGCAAGCAAAGGCAAACAGCAGCAGCACAATGACAGCTTCCGATTAACTCATTTACCAGGCCTCAGCTTAAAACTAATCAGGCTGTTTGTGGCATGTCACTCACATTTCATATTCTTCTGCAATCACTGCCATTAAACCTAAACAGTTTCATAGATTGATAGATATTAGGGGTTGGAAGGGACCTAGAAGATCATCTAGTCCAACCCCCCTGCCCGAGCAGGAT
>JAOEGS010001306.1:25682-45145 GCA_025447755.1 Corythornis vintsioides | reverse complement strand
GGCGGAGGGCAGGTGGCGGCTGAGGGCTGAGGGCAGGTGGCGGCTGAGGGCTGAGGGCAGTGGGCGGCTGAGGGCTGAGGGCAGTTGGCGGCTGAGGGCTGAGGGCAGGGCAGTTGGCGGCTGAGGGCAGGGCAGTTGGCGGCTGAGGGCGCACCTCAAAGCGCTGGGAGCCGGGGCACAGCAGCTGGCCTCGCTAACTGCGGGAGGGAGCAAGAGCGGCAGATTCCAGCGGCTGGCGCTTGCTTCGCGGCCACTGCGTAGGTCTGGAGGAGAGAAAACCACGGAGGCCGAGAAAGAGCTCTGCGCTTGGGCGGTAGCAGCGCGGTGCTGCCCTCAGGCCCGGCTGTCGCGGGTTTGTGAGTTCCTGCTCTCAGAAAATGGCTGCGGCAGCAGCTCGGACCCTCCAGGAGCGACTGGGAGAGTTGACACACAGCCAGCAATGACAGTCTTCCCTTGTCCGTCACCGCTCAGGAACTGATGTCTATAAAGACTCTGAGCTCTCAAAAAGTGGTGAGGGAGCTGGACTTGGTTTGGGGCAATTCCTGGATGCTTCTCAGCAGGAGTGCCAGACAAGAGTGTGTGGCCCATTGGTAGGCCACTCGTCCCTGAGCACTGCTGCTGCTGTGCTCTTAAAATGGTGTGACTGTGTAGTGACCTGGAGTTTCAACCAAACCACGTAATAATACTTTCAGCTAAAAAAAGATGAGTATCATGAATTCGGGAGTATTTTTAAAACAGCATTTTCTCCCAGAACCAGTCCATTGCCACAAACAGACCAGTACCTGCTGGAAGGTAACTTTCCACGCAGAAGGGCTGATAGAATGGTCTTTGGAAGTCTCTTCCAGTTCTGCATTTGAATGATTGCATGAATGTGAAGCAGCAGCCAGCCGAATAGTACAGATCACTGCCCAGAGTTCGTTGATTTCCTGGGAATGAAATTTACCAGGCTTTAGGTCCTGAAGACAGGAAATAACAATGTGAGAACAAAGGGCACTGGGAAATGCTTCTAAGAAAAACAGAAGCAAATTGTCTGAAGGAGCATTGAAAAGGTATTTCCACAGTTTGCCAAAAGTATTCCAAGACTTTCTGCTAGCAAACAGTTGGAAAAGAGTGACTGTGGATGAACTGGCATTAGACCACAGAGGAATATGTAATGGTATCATGAATGGACAGAAATGGCAAATGGACACTGGAAAGAAAGCTCCAAGGACACTAGCAGACTTTATCTTGACCAGACCCTTCATCTTCACTCCTGATGGTTCTTTCAGTGACACAAGTATTTACTGCACGGAAGGTCGTCTGTGTTTGCATTATTGCAGGTTAGTGTTCTCTAATGCCCTTTAAATACTCAAAAGTCATATAGAAGTTGCTTTCCTGTGTTAACCATACCCCTAAAGTGTGCACTAAGGGTTGTGTGAGGAATTCTGGGAGGAGAGGCTGAGAGCTGGCATTGGTCATCCTGGAGAAGGGGTGGCTCCAGTGGGATCTTACCCGTGTATAAAAATACCTGGGACAGAGTAACTGGAGAGCCAGACTCTTCTTGCTGGTACCCAGTTAATGACTGGGCAGTGTTGGAACAATTCCTTGCTGTCATTCCTCGTGGGGGGAAGGAAAAGTGGAAGTTCAGATGAGAAGATCTAGTGGTGTAACTAGCAGAGGGAGAAGGCGCAGCCGGTGCCTGGAGAGTTTGGAAGAGCAGGAACTCAACTGTGTCTGGAGATCTAGTGAGACTGTTGTTTTGTTCACAGAGCTGCAACATCGTTTTGTATGAGGCACAAACCCACACCCGATTCTGATACCATAGTGTCTTAGCTGTAGCTTTGCCTGTCAGTTTGCCAATCAGTGTGCCAAACCTCAGAAAACACTTCTGTTCACCCGTGGTTCATGGTCAGTCAAGGGAGACATTTTAGGGACGGTCTTTTCTTCCTTTCCCACGGATGCTGGGAATCACCCAGCCTACTGTTGGTGGCTTTGTTATTATAGCATCTGGATGATTTAGATTAAAGGTTACATGCATTTTGAAATCTTCCCATACTCTGGATGTTTAATGGAAATATTTGTACAGTAGATATTTTGTTCTGGAAAATTATGCTAATTTTTTTAGTACAAAGAAAAAATAGCTCTTGATGTTCTGACTTCTTTGCCAGACTTTTGCAAGCTCCAGGTGTTAGTGCTACTTGTATATATAATATTTGAATTATAACTCTTTGTTTTCAAAGAGATTGGTCATGGGCAAATAACTGTCACCTTGCACCTGAGCTGAAAAATGGGTTAATGGGAAAGCCATCCATGTCCATTTTCAGCCACTCAGACTAAATCACAGAAGGAACACCATAACTGACTTCCCAGTGAGCACTCTGTTGTTCCCAGTGCATTTGGAAGTATTCTGCTTCCTGTTCCCATTGCTGCACAGGCTGTTAGAGCAGCCAGTAATGCACACAGTGCTGTCCAGGAGCAACAGGGTGCCACTTACACCAATACCACACTCTCCCCTGGATTCTTCTAATACCTGGAGGACTCAGCTGCATCTGAGGGCAGGTAAGTGGAGAGCAGACTCCTTATCTCTGCAAGAAGCTCCTGCTGTAGCTGCCAAGAGATAGTGTTGAAAGCAACGTTTGGGGTTCAGACACCTTTGCTGCTTCCTCTCGTGTCCTCCTGTCAGCACTGCCTTCAGATGGGCCAAGGGCAGCACCTGCCAGGGTCACCCAAATGTCCCTGCCACCAACGTTGCTTTGCCTCCCAGTGCCCACAGGCTATTGCCCAGGCAGCGAGCAGTAGGGGTTGGGGTGAGGGGTGTTTCGAGGACAGCAGTTTCCAGCAGTGCTCTGTGCCCCTGTAACTGGTGTGCCAGTGCTCCTGCAGTGTCCCCTCCAGTTCCCACCTTTCCTGCAGCAGCTCACCTGCCCCACGGCTTGGCCAGCAAGGCAGTGTGCTGCCAGCCAGCCTGGAGCCACCTCTGTCCCATCCCCAGGCTCCCAGGGCTGTGGCTCATGGTGAGACATGACCACATCTGCCCACAGTGCTCGTGCAGACAGAGCTCCAGAGAGTCTCTGCTGCAGCACCTGACACGAGGGGGGACCTGGCAGGGCAGCACCAAATGGAGCACTCATTTCTTTGTGTGACAGCTCAGATTAACAGTGTTTTATCAATCACACTAGTGACATTAATGCCTGATGAATCTCCTGAGAAGCAGGAAAATAGGGAGGCTTGGCATTTGTAGTGATCACTCCCAACAAAGGTTGAAGTTTCTGGGGTGCTTTTAGCCACGCACGCGGGTGTGGGTGTGCTGTCTTCCTTGTGATGGGGCTGCGAGGTGCTTGCTGTGTCTCCCCCACATCCCAGGGGTAGCTTCATATGGGTGCAAGGAGACAGGCTTGATCCTATGGCTAAATCAAGAGTTCTGCTGCTGCCTTCTTGGCCTGTGGTGGTTCCCTTTTAGCACAGCTGAATCAAACTTTTAGAAAATGTCCTGGCCTAAGTAGAACTCTCTGGAAGGGCCTGAGAGCTCTGGTACGGCTTTCAGGTAAGATGGACATGGCAGGGCAGGGCTGAAGTTGATGAGGGAGAGCAGAAGCACCTTAAAAACCTGTCTACTTCCAGACTGAGGTATGCCTGATCTGAGAGCCACAGCTGGAAAGTGCTGAAAAGCTCAGAGGCTGATGGTAATTTCTCTACAGAGGACAGGTCACATTGCATTGTACTTTCCCAATGATTTTTAATTCCTAAATAGTTGTAGTTGGGGTTTTTTCCCCCCTCGAAGTTCATCTGCAGCTCTTAATTTCTTGTCATCTCAATGTCTTGTACAACAGCACAAGAATATTTCTGACTTTTTCCACCATCTCTTCTGTAACTGTATTACCTGTGAAGATAGCAGTGGTTCACCAGCAGCCAAGGTGGCTGATAATGGTATTTGTTAACTAATTGCTTAGTGTGCACTGGAGAACTGAGGGAACTAGGAAAACCAAAGGAAAAGTGTATGTGTGATGGGACTGTAAGGCCTCAGTGACAGCACCGTATAGCACAAAATGGCCCCCGGTCACTGAGTTCATAGGAGATGAATTTGGCCACTGGCTGTAGTCTGCTGTTTGATGGTTGTGCCTTGACTTTTGCAGCAGTTGGGAAGTGCTTGACTTCCCATGAGTGGAGCAGGAGTCGTGTGGGAAGCGTTCTGTGAGGTAAGCCATCCCACCCGAGCAGCGCTGGTGCTGCTTTGATGAAGAGCCATTGCTCTGCACTTAAAGGGCTCTGCTCGTTTTGCTAACAGCAACAGTATGTAAATGTAATGACCAAATGATATCTTGAGCCAGTGGCTCCTCCAATTACAGCCTGATTGCATTCATCAGGGACTGCTCTGCATTTTAACTGAGAAAGTGACAGCCGCTTAAACCAGGAAATATTGGTGTACTTGACCTTGGATATTGATCTGGCACACGGAGCTATGGCAGTGTTATCCCAGCAGTGGATGGACTCAGAGAGAGCAATACTCATAATGCAGAGCATCCATATCCCCACCATCATATTAGAATCATTGAATACAAAATAGCAGCACTTGAGAATATAAAATAAATGGGCCACATAAAGACTTCTGCCAAATCACATTTGGGGACATCTCTGTGAAGGACACAATGTTCGGATTATTTTGCTAATAGTCACATTACTGCTCAAAATCCATTTTTTCCTTCAAAGTAGAAACCTTGGGGTCAGAGAAGAAAGCAGTAGTGCCTCCAGCTCATCTTCCAGATTAACCTGGGTCATTTGCAGTGCCTTGCTCTAGCAGGGCTTTTCAAAACACCTCACAGCAGTGGAGCAGAGCCTGGCGCTTCAGCCCACGGCTGTGCTCTCAGCTGCTGGCACCAGCCTCCCTGGGTGATGCTGTCAGCAGAAATGGGGCTCTCTGTGCACAAGGTGCCCACTGGGACTGTTTCACACACAGCCCCACTGTGCTCGGTGCCCATGGAGCTTGCCAGAGAGCTGGCCATGGCCTGGCATCTTCTGCAGCTCAGCACTGTGCTGTCAGCAGCCCACACAGGCCTTTGCTCACCAGGGGGCTGCACTGCAGGGTGTCTCACTGCAGTGCCCTCAAACAGACCATTCGGCCCCCAGATAGGAAAGCTATCTTTTTTCCAGCTATGAAAGAAATAACATTAAAACCAGGTTTTGCAGTCACCACTGAGGTGAAAAGACATTTTTTCTTTAAAAAGGGAAGAAATGCTCAGGGAGGAGACAAGAAGTGCTCGTCCTGTCCTGCTTCTTCTGCATCCACCTCTGTGTACAGAACCCAGTTTGTATGCAAAGCCCAGGGGTATGTGTTGGGTACTCCTGTGCCTGCTGTGTTTGCCATCTTCTGTACTTCTGTCTCCAGTTCATTACCTTCGTCCTTCCGGGAGCCTAGACACATAACCTTTCAGTAATAGTCTGAAATTCAAATACAAAGAATTGACTCCTGAACTCCCCTAATATTTGAGGAAGATTTTACAATAAACAGTGTCCCATTATTGTCCTGGCAGCTGTGTGTGTGTGCTGGGTGTACCGAGAAAGGTAATATTAACAGAATGAAAAGGTCAGAGTTATATAAAAATCCTTTTCAAACTAAATAGGCCTGCCGTAGTGAATTCCCCATGGACTTCACAGAGGTAAGAACTGAGAACATTTGGGCCTTTGGCAGGTCAAGTTGTACATCTGTAAATGCCCTCCAGAAATGAAAAAACCCCAGGCAATTCCAGAAGTGGTGATTGTGCTCAGCCAGATCCTACTCGTGCTGTGGCTGCTCTGCAGGAAGGCTGTCTGGCCAAGGCAGGGCTACACTCCCCCCCGAGCAAGTCCAGACCAGCTCCATGAGGACCAGAGGGTGCCACAGAGGGAGGTGCCAGGGGCACTTCCTAGCACGAGCAGTTGCCACTTTTCTGCTGAGCAGTGGCTGGTTTGGGGTCTGTTGCTCAGTGTGCAGGTTCAGTCCCATTTGTCACTTCTGAATCGTGGTGCATTCTTCTTTACTGCCTCTCCCCTGCCACTCTTTCACCCTTTCCAGTACCACAATGTCCTTTTGCAGTGCCTTGCAATCATTTCCCTTTTTTTCCTACCCTGCTTAGCTTAGTGTCGGTTGTAACCTCATGGCTCGTGCCCCCTTTTCAGACTTTGTGAGCAGTACAGTCCTCAACTCAGACACCTCTGGGGATTAACTCAAGACTACCCTCCTCCAGATAAAGTATAATGGCTCCGAGGTGTGTGCACACACTCCCCTCATCACTGAAGCACTTTGCTCTCTGTTTCCTGACAACTAAACTGAGTCTTACTTCAGCTGAACAGCAAGGCAGTGCCATCAGGTCAAACCAACCTCATGTGAGCCCCTGTATCTGAATTGCAGGTGGTGACACTGCTGTATGTGTGAGGCTGGAACTGGCAGTTCTGACCTTAGACTAGCTGCATTAGACTAGCAGGCTGCTTATGTCTCCACATCCTGTTATTTCAGGTTCTTGCAAGGTGAGCAGACACCATCTGCCAGCAGTCAGGGTGGTCCTCAGCAGGAGTGCTCCACACTTGCCTCTCCTCCAAGCCCCAGGGCCCTTTGCTTTTCCCACAGCGGAGCCGTTTGCTTCCTACGGGTTGATGGCACAGAGGGAGGTGGCTCTGGCCGTCCTGCTGTCCCACTTCCCGTGCTCATTGTTCCTTCCTGCCCATCTCCCAGGCTTTCTCAAGGGCATTTTTGTTGCTGGCAAATGGAGTGTTTTGGAGTGTCTCAGTGTGGCTCTGTGCACAATGGGAAGGGCTGTCTCCACGCTGCCTTGCTGGGCTATTGTCAACTCCCACGCTGTCAATTTCTGTTACTTTCCACTGGTAAGGCTGTGTGTGTGTCCCCATGAAGATGCATTTACAAGTTTCCTGAGTGGTTTGTGGGGTTTTTCCCCACAAACACTACATCCTCACTTGTCTCATTTCTGTGTTGTGTCGCAATGACCCCGTGTATGCACAGCCCCCAGCACAACAGCAGCCAGGCACTCTCAGTGTGTCCTGCTGCTCTGGGGTGAACCACAAACCCCCTCCAGCATGGTGCCTGGCTCCATCAATTGCCTCCATTTTCTTCCCCTCCCAACCAAGTCTGGAAAAAGCCATGGTCCCCAGAAGAGCTCCTCCCCACTGAGCTACCCGAGTGGATTCCTGCCTGTCAGAAGCCACCATGTGCCTGTGGTGAAGTATTTCCCAGCTGGACACAGGGGGATATCAACTCCAACACAGAAATATGTCTGTAGATTACAGGGCAGTTCAAGACCTGATGTCCCTTCAGCCTTTCCAGGGATTACTAGCAGGAAGGAGAGTTCAGCTGATCTCCCCATTAAGACTGAAAAGAGCCAGCCACCAAGCAGCTGAGCTCCACTCAGGGGCTGTGGGAAAACAAACTCCTGTGGAGCAACAGGGCAAAGACAGCACAGGAGCCTGCATCGTGCACATCTGACCTGTGACATGGGCTGTGACCAGGGAGGAGTTTCACAGCCTGCCCAGCAACTTCCAGATGCCTTGTCAGTCGCTGCTGGTCTTCTACCTCTTGGCACACCAACAATAACATGTTACTGCAGCATCCCTTGCAGGTTTAAGACAGAGAAAAGGGAAAATACAGAAAAATATGAATAATGGCTGTGAAAATTTAATTTTTATTATCTGTTCACTGTATACAAAACACCATTCTGCATAGTGATAACTCATTTGTTGTACAGTTGACAGTGCACATCAACAAACAAGTGTTCAAGAGGTATACACTGAATGGAAAGGGCAGTGATGGCCAGTGTACATTACACATGAGGATCCTGCAATGCCAGCTGCATGTTGGAGGATGGAGAAGTAGCTCAAAACCATTCAATATGTGAGTCTCATAAATGGGAGAACAAGCATTTACCTATGAACCAAATTAGGAATGAAGATGAAGAGAGAGAGCAGAATGAATATACCCAATACACAATTTCCAGAGTGATTAAGAAGTTTTACAAAGGTGGCTGAGAAGGATCCATATGTTTTCAAACACTTCCATTTTTCAAACTGTTAAAATTTAACGATAAATAACAGAATCTCACAAATCTTTAGGGGCAAAATGCTCCACATTTATTTACATATGAAATGTGTTTAATACAATTGTAATGGACGTAGTGTATAGTAACATCTGACAGCAGCAAGACTTTTAAGGAACCAAACAATTACTACTGTGTATCATGCAGCTATCTATATATACAGAATTGGTTTTAAAAAAAAGTACAAATTTTTTTTTTACTTTTTTTTTTTTTTTTAAGGTATACATACAACGTATAAAATGCAGAACCAAAAATATAACTCTCACAGAGAACTATATATGAAAGGGACAGCACGGTACCTTTTAGTACTTGGTGAAAGCATAACTAGTGATGTCAGGCACACACTGAAGGGGCTGAGCTCGCCTGCAGGGGCTGGTGCTAGAGCAGAAAGCCCCAGCTGTGCCCACGCAGGCTGCTGTGTGGTAGCTTCTCTGGGGACACTGACTCCAGAGCATCTGGCATGAGCAGACAGAGCTGGGAATGCCAACACCTGTAGCGAGGCTTAACTATTTTCTGTCAGTAACCAGAAATAAAGGAAAATAGATAATGCTGTGTACTCACTTCTATAGAATGTTTAATAAATTACATGACAAAACCCATCATAATTATAAACCTATTCCTCTAATTACATTGTCTTTATTAAATCCAAAGCAGACCAGCCCTTTTGTAACAAGTTGAGCTTTGATCACAAGCACCTGATGGCCTAAAAAAAATCACTTCAGGATACAGAGTTGTGCAATTATACTTTTCAGAAGTACTTATCATTCTGGGGGTCTGTAACTGCCTGGCGTTGCCCCCTGAAATCAGCACCACATGTTATGTATGCAGTGGTACTGGATTTTTTTTTTTAATATATATTTTAAAAGATCAAGTTCAAAAGCTTCAGAAGCACAAGTTCTTAGAATTTAAAATCTCCCCTTAGCTTGCTTCCTCTCCAAGCTCTGCCTCCTGATGCACCTCCATTAGCTAACCTCTTCTTCAGAAGCATTCAAACAAGAAACAGTTTAAGAGAATCCTAAGGAACTGCCCCAGCATTCAGAACTCTGTTTGCAAAGAAACTGACTAGAAAAGAACAGAAACAAAACAGAAACCCCCAAATGTTCCACTAGATACCAATACAAACACATAACAAAGAGTATAAAAGTTATTAAATATATACAAACTCTTTTCAACTCAAATACTGCTTCAGTGGTTTGAGGGTATAGACAATGAGGTGAAAGGGACACTTTTATGCAGAATATATTGCAACAGCCTGAACAGTACTGGTAACACTATTATACCTTGAACTTTCTGTAGCAAAAATGTCATTAGTATTCCAATGTGGAGAGAGATTTCTGCATCTGATCACTTTTCAGCTGAGCTCATTCTTTTGGACTTGATGAAGGCCATGCCATGTGTTCTCATGTGAGTGTTTAAGGCCGCTTCAGTTTCAAAAGTCTTTGCACACACTTTGCACCTCCTGTCCGACGCTGCGCTGTCAGGTGATTCATCCTCATGGTTAGGTTTATTTTCTTGCTGATTATCCTCCCCAGACCCATTCTGCTTTGAGGCTGGCTGAGGCTCCTTCAGCTTATGTACAATGAAGAGGTGTCTGGAGAGGGACACGTGAGACGTGTAGCAGAGTCCACACTCCCTGCACTGGTATGAAGAGCCATCAGATTTATGCTGAGGAATGTGTTCATGAAACTGGAGAAGATTTTCTGTGGTAAATCCACAAACAGCACACTTGTGAACTTTAAAAACATTTATCTTTAGCTTCTTCAATGGCTGAGTGATTGCACCACGTGGAGGCCTAAACTCCAGCACAGGTTCTTCCAGCTTGCGCTTGGGACTAGGAACCTAAAAAACCCCAGAAATGATAGGTCCTGTCAGCAGAAATACACAGCTCTTTCTGCAACTCTCTGACACTCACAAACTTCAAAACCCTCCCTTTAGCATATTCCAGTACAGCTCTGATAAATGCAATGTTTCAGAGACTAGAAGCACACACAGCGTTCACGCTGGAAATCCAGGAGCTGACTATCAATTGCCCATCAAATTATTTGGCCAAGTTCTGGTAGAGTCACAGTATCTAATACACTATATAAATGTGAATAAGTGCTTGTCAGTGCAACTGCATCCAACACACACTAATGTGACTTCTATCCCTTACAAAATGTAGAACATCAGCACTGCCTTCTGGAACTCCACTGTAGTTCTTAATTTCATGCCTGAAATTTGCCTGGACAAATGATCTCCTGATTGGTAGTAATCAAGCTAACATAATGCCACAGGAGGAATCAACATGTACCATTTTTAAGACTTGTAAGCTGATTTAGTCCTTGTCATGTCCTTCTGTCATGACTATTCCTCAAGAACCCTCTGCATCCTACGTAGCTTAGATGTGCTCCCTGAGGTTTATGAAGACACAGCTGCCAGTTTCAACACTAAGAAGATAATGTGTTGTCTTGAGAGTCAGGCAAAGGCCTGTAGTACACTATAAAAACCAGGTATGTTTGTGTCTCTGCTGTCAGCTTTGGATGTGTCATTGCAAGCAAAATTCTTTTATCATATAGAGCCTGAAACACTTAAAAAATGCTGTTAAATGTCTGCATGCAACCCTCTCAAAGTCCTCTCCTCAGGAAGCTGCAGAGAGCAATGAGGTTGCCCCTCAGCCTCCTTCTCTCCAGACTAGACCAGCCTAGGGTCCTCACACTCCCCTCACAGGACGAGCTTTCAGTCCTGTCACCAGCTCGGTCGTCCTTTCTCTGGACACATTCAAGGACACTCAGGTCCTTCTGCAGTGGTGGGCCCAGGCCTGCACACAGCTCTCCTGGAGAGGCTGCACCAATGCCAAGCACAGCAGGAGATCCCACTGGATTCCAGTCGTCAGACTGACAGCACTTTCACTGTAAATCTCTATCAAACAAGCTGAAGGCTGAATACCTGGAAGAAGGTCATGTTGCTTCTACATAATCTGTAGCTTGTTCAAAGCTGTGAGAGGGCCTGGGTGGAGAGGATCTGCAAGGTGCTCTTAAAGAAAACCACTAAGGGCTGAGTTATATTCTCCATCATTCAGGGATTAGGCCAAACATGAAGTCTTCCCAAAAACATGTTCTAGTTCAAGCATGACAGAATCTCTTGCAGGAGCCATTCAGACATTTTTAGGACTCCACAGAAGATCAGATTTTTATGGGATCAAAATTATTGTATTTTATGAGAAATACTGAATGTATGCCCACCAAAAACAAACAAACAAACCAACAAACAAACAAACAAACAAATCACTGTCAGTGACTGAATACATCTTGTAAGCAATTACCTTTGTGTCTTCTTTTACTTCCCTTTCTTCCATACTGGCCGGGTCGGCCATCTCTTTCACATCGGGGTCTTTGATACCATGCATCAGCTGAATGTGTTTCTCTAACATCAGCCGCTTGGTGAACGTGCGTCTGGAGTCCGGGCAGTGCCTGCATGGCCAGAAGGCAGGGGTGTGGGTGAGGATATACAGGCTAGCTGACAAATCCAGACCAGAGTGCAAGCTACCCAAGGTAGAGACAGTGTTTTTCCAACAGGCAATCATTGCAAGAAAATGAGCATAATTACCAAATAACACTGTAAATGTCTGAGCAATTTCTATTCAGAGCAAATGAGAACTTCTCTGAAGATAATATCCAAAATGGTACAAAGTGTTAGTCACAAGAAAACCTGGAGACATCCAAGTTTATTTCTGGGACCACTGCTAAGATCACCAAAGTATGTTACATTAGACACTCTCTCAAGTTGTCCTTAATTTAAATTTCACAGGGAAAGCAATCATCTTCCACACAGGGTCAACACCAGCTCCACATGACACTTAGTTCTGCATTCAGATACAAGTAGTTTATGTTCTTGGAACTAGGAATTCCTTAGCAGCTCTCCCTGCTTTCCATGCAGAGCAGACTGGAGTTTGGCCAGTCTGTGTACCCAAGGATCTGATTCGTTCAACTGAACGGGACACTGGCTTTCATGTAAACAAGAAGAGTGATTAATCTATCAATGTATTTTCTAGTTTATACTCTAAGTAAATAAACCCAGAACTCACGAGCACGTATAGACCTTCCTAATGCCTTTGTGCTTGATGCGATTGTGACGACATAAACTGTGGGATGAGCTGAAAGATTTGTCACACTGTCGGCACGGGTGCTTCTTCATTTGCTTAAAAAAGAAGAAGAAAAATGCATTCATTTAAAAAGCTCAGTAAAAGCAGTGCACGTGTTGAGCCTGTTGATGAAAGGAAAGAAATACCACTCACCAGAGTCTGTAAGTGCTGTGTACACAGTGCTGCCACAGCCACGCTGCAGAAGTCAGGGCCTGCATCTCTTCTAAAACAGCATGGTCAGCACAAAGTTACATGCACAACTATCCCCAGTTGGAAACTGGTGTCACAGACTGTGGATAAACTGAATTTCTTCCACCAAGGATGGAACGTGTGTCAGCTACAGCCTGTCTCAAACACACCTCAGGAGGGCCCACCTGAGGAGCTGTGTCACTACTGCCTACCTGCCAGTCTTCTGCATTTCATCTAACTGGAAATGCTGTGGGATGCAGCAAGGCCAGCAGCTGTCTCTCTGCTGACTGGAGAATACAGCACCCCCATATTTCACTTTCAATTCATTTCAAGTAAGCTATCTTTAAATACAAAATAATAAACTCTATATACAAAATTCAACTTGACTCAGCTGACTTGTTGGCTGAACCTCCAAGTGTAAGATTAGAACAATGGCTCAACCTCAGAGTGAGTCTGCCTTTAAAATTACAGTGATTTGAGAGAGAGAGAGAGAGGGAACCGAGAGGACATGAAGGAAGAAACAGGAACCTGGATCAAACTGGGGGCCTTGGATGAAATCCTGGAACAGGTTTTCACTCGTTCCATCTTGAGGAAATTTTGTTACTGGATGAACCAGGCTACAATAAAGTGAGAGTGTGTGGATTTTCTCAGTAGAACTATGTAAAAAATGGTGAAAACTAAGCAGCCAAAGAGGGACAGAGTAGAGTAACAATGGAACTGAAAGGAATTATTTGCAAAATCAAAAGTGATCTGGGGAAAAAAAATTACTTCATATTTCAGGTTTAACTCACTTTTATGTAATTGAGTATTATTCCTTTACCTTTCCATGTTCTTTCCTCATGTGAGAGATATAAACATCTCTCTGAGTGAAGAGTCTGTCGCACTCCCAACACGTCCAGCCAGGATTAGACACTTTCTTAGGCTCTGCTTTCTTTATGGGAGGAGGAGATTTCTTCTCCACTTTTTCAGTTCCGTTGACAGATTTTGTGTCCTCTTTGTTGTGACTGGCTGAGTTCTGAGTTGTGGGTTTAGTACTGAGAGGCAGATTTATCCCCAGGTTTGGAGGCCCCTCAACACTTTTCAAAGTTCCATGCATAGACTAGAATAAAAGAGAAAAAAAGTACAGAAATAACATAGACATATACAGCTGTACTGACAAAATGCAGACCCCCTGAATCAACAGCCTTCATTTACTTCTTTGCCATGCTATTGTCAGACAACATTCTGAACTTAAACACAAGGCCTAGAATAGAGAGAAAGGAGCCAACGACACTAACTGATGTCTGTAGCTAAAGAGAGGTCTTCAGAGGCCAGGCATTTTGACAAAAACAAAAAAAGAGGAGAGACTTTGGAGGTTAAATACAAATTGCTGTTTAATACGGAGGAAACAAAGCACTTAAGAACTTTAGTTTCTTGCTTTACTTACCTAACGTGTTCGCCGAGTATCCTCATTTCAAACTACATGACTAGAGATTTCCAGGAAGGAAAGGTTTTACTGACAAATTTTGACTTGGCAAAAGTGACTGGTAAATCAGACCAAAAAGGGCAGCTCTGGAAAGACTGGGCAGCTGTACTGTTTAGGATATGCTACTGTTGGAAGCTGAGGCTGAGAGCCCTGCACTACTCCACGCTCAGGTGTGGGTACCCTACACTGCTAGGAGCCCTTTGCAGCAGTGGTGTGCAGAGCTGGCTCAGCTCAGAGGTGTTTATAACAGGCCTAGGGAGTCATCTTTCCTCACAGCTGATTTCTAGGCTTCAAGCAAACTATCATAAGAAGGGAAGAACTCTTGACCTCCTTCTCTCACAGTTTCTGGAGCCAGTGCCACGTGCTGGTGTGCTACCCAGGCCTAGCTCAGGGTGACCTGGGCTTCAGCTCTGCACATGGACAGAAGGGGAATGGGCCAGCAGAGGTGCCTGCAGCCTGGGCTGGGCACACTGCTGGATGTGGATCCTTTACTAAGGTCTCTTTCACATTCAAAGACCTGCCCTTTAAGATGACAGTGTTCTTATCATTTCATCTGACCTTTATTACAAGTCTCCTGGACGATGTGTCTAGCCCTCTCAAGCATCATTATTCTTCCTACAGGTAACCTCCAACAAGACATTCCATACATCCTTCATTCTGGGAATACAAATCTCATACTCCAGTATAATACTTAAAATATAATAATAATAAAAACTCCAGTTTACACTTTGCTGCTGCCCCTACTACTACGCATATGTCCTAAATGTAACAGCACCAGCAGCAGTGATGAATGCAGTAATACTGTTACTGCACTTGTGTGCTCTAATCCTCTCATTTAATTCTCCAAAGATGTCTGAGTAATTGATGTGACACATGCTAAAAACACACTGGGTGAAAGGACAAACACTGGCATGGAACACTAAAGTCTAAAGAGTTAAATAGCACATAACTAAACAACCCTAATTTATTTAACAATAGCTTTTGGCCCTAACTACAGGCAAATCATGCTCCTAAAACAGTTGTTTTCAGGTCTTCAGGAAGTAGTTACATACAGATAAAACATTTTCACAATAATCCCTTAAGCAAAACTGATTACATGAATAAGACATACACTGCAATATATAGGGAATGTGCCTAGTTAGGGTTTTTTTTTGGTTTGTTTTGTTTTGATTTTTAAAAAAAAGCAATACTAGTAGCTCAAAGGAAATAGAAAATAAGACTTTGCACTGCTGCATGAGAGGACCATTTCAAATATATGACATAAATATATGATGGTTCTTACAGTTAATATGAACTAGTTCAGAAACAAAGAAAATCTCCAGTCCTTGTACTGCTGTAAGTCTTGGGTCAGCCCTTCCCTATGTCCTCCTCAAGCTGCAGATTGGCTTTAAGACCAACTGTTTTTTTCAAGCCTTGTAAGCTTGTTTTCAGCACAGCTTCAGAGATGTCTGAGGTTACAGGTGCCACAGCTGAGACTCAAATGCAAAACCCTGACTTGAGCAGAAAAGAGAGGTCTGGTTTTCCACTATTCTGTGTACCAATCTGACCAAGTCTCACATGTGACTGCAAGAGAAGCCCACGGAATTAACTGCTCCCATTCTGGACTCCAGCACTTCACCATGGTGTAAAGAAGAACTGTTAGCAGGCACCAGAGGTTAGTAAGACGCAAGAAACTCCTCCCTGCTAACAGCCTGGGCAGCAGAGTCTACTGAAACCACAATGCTCAGCAGCTGTCCCCAGGGGCCTGCTAACTCAGAGCCCTGACTGGTGCATCCTGAGGAGAAAACCCACTTCACGTCCTCTCCAGAGCATGCATGTGCTCTTGCTCACACACAAATAACCTCCACCTCTATCCACCAAACATACTGGCTCCTACTGGTGAATGCTGAACATCAGAGCTTTGTTTTTATCACATACTCAGCACTGTCAGCTCCTAACAACTGGAGTGGTGCTTAGAACACTGGAAATAAAGGCTCAGTGCCTATAGGGAATGGACTAACTTACTTCACTATACCCATTATTGTTCTGATTAAATGACCTATTGAATTCAAAGCACTGAGATATTCCTGGTATACCAAATCAACATTCACAGAGGAAAAAAGAGTTAGTGATTACATCACAGATATGCTGAAGACCATATGAAATGTAACATTTAAACATTTGAGAACATCATTCACAGATTACTCTCCTGGAATTATTAACATCTGTCTCTCAGCAGGCTTCTTGTCATTCTGTACCTTCTGACAGCATTTTCTCACAGCATATATTGCATGACAAATGGTATCTATGAACGAAACAAGAGAAGATGCCTACACACCTTGATATGATCCATCATAAGCTGTTTCTGTGCATATAGAAGAGAACAGTCTGGACACTTGAAAACAGACACCTTCTGGTTTTCAATGTGCTGATCAAAGTGGCGATAGAGCAAAGGTTGTAGAGTAAACACAGTGTCACACATAGAGCATTTATATATTATTCTAAAAACAGAAGTACAATAAACAATGTCAGTCACGTTGATGATCTATTTGCAAGTATCATGAAGTTAACTTTTTTTTTTTTCTCAGCAGAGGCAAGATCTGACATGTTTAAGCAATCATTTTATACTGCCTAAAAAAAGTTAAACTGATTCAAACCATCCTGTGATTCCAAAATATGGGAGCAGTAGGGGAAAAAAATAAAAATAAGTCATTAAAAATTGCAAACAAGAAGCCAGAAAACAACAACATATGGCAGTTACATATCACAGAATCACAGAATCACAGAGCGTCAGGGGTTGGAAGGGACCTAGGTCATCTAGTCCAACCCCCCTGCCAGAGCAGGATATATAACACCAATGTCTGCTCAGGACAGTCTGAAAGCTAAATTTCCGTTTCTGAACTCATACCATAACTCTAGGAGGACAGTATACCTGTTAGGAGGACAATCTGCCTGTTTCAGGTCACAAGGCTTAAGGGGGTTATTGATTCGATCAGAATGGGTAAAGTACTTCAAAGTCGGTTTATTTTTGGCAATGTATATGACTGAACCTTCTGCTAAGTCTAGACTCTGTTACTGCTCAGCTGAAACTTCACAGGATGGTAGTTTCAGGCAAAGCACCAAGTAACCAGCTATCTAGTATGCATTTTAAACCACACTTCACTTGGTTTTGCTTATTTGTGGGTTTGATTCTGTTCAGAGTAACTTTCTGGGCAACTAAAGGTGAGGAATAAGTTTGGCCATTCCAACTGCAACCCTTTAAAGTATCTGTTTAGAAATAGTAAAGAATTCTAGTATTTCCAAAACATCACCTTTTTTTTTTTTTAACTTGGAAATGGAACAAAAGGAAATGACATGCGAAAGGAAAGGAACAAAGCAATTTGCCACAGATATCAGAATCCAATCCCTATAAACCCAAGCCAAGAGCAGGTGCAGAATGCAGTGACAAGCACCTCCTCTGTGACAGCAGCCTTCCCAATCCCATCATCTGCAGGCTGAGCTCTGCCCTTTGAATGACTGTGGAAAAACCAAACCAACAAACCATCCTTGCCAGGACACTGAACTTTCTCATTATCCACATCCATGCTCCACGTCCTTGCTATATCCCTCCAAGCAACTGTTCAAGAGCTCTACAGATCAGCCTGCACTGGGCTTTGAGATGACAAGAACAGAAACATTGCTTCAATGTCCAAGACATTTGAGGAGTCCAAGTACTTGAAATAATTATGAACCGTACATTTAATCACATTACCTGTGAAAATATTATTTTTGTGGTATACCAAGTGGTCCCTGTTTCTCACACATGCTAGGATAGCAGCACCCTCCAATGACCTACCAGCTGTTGTACTGCTTTCAGTGGTGAAGCTGGGCTATGGGAGGACATCTCTGCACAGGCACAGCAGAAGACATGTGCCAGCTTCACTCAGTGAGGATGGAGTGGTTCGGATAGGGAGCTCCCTCCCCATCCCCTGAACCCCCACATCACTCTCCATAAAAGCTTCTTAAGCATTATTCAAAAGTATGTCACATTATTACTGACCTTCACCCCTTCAGAATCCTAACTGTTGGATAATTCCTGTATGAAAGGTGCTAAAGAGCTTGCCAGAAGTAGGAAATGCTTCTGGATAATTACTGGTAAGAAAGAAATCCCAGGTTCCTACGATGCCCGATGTAGCTCACATCAGTACAAACCCATCTCCCTTACTAAGAGCTTTAACCAAGATTGTCTGAGACAGCTTCTGGGGACAGAAGTCAATGGATCATGACCCCTCAGGTCAGCTGAATTAAGCAGACACAGAGAGGTGAACCCTCTCCAGGCAGTGCTGGCACACACCACAGGAGACACTGTTCAACCTCTGAAGGAAAAAAGAGCCAAAGGCTCATTTCCCTTGGCCACAGCACACAGAGATCAAAGCATCTAAGTGTGCTCCACCATCTCGGTCCCCCCTCAGCTGAGCAGCCAGGGTTAGAGCAGTCGTTGCACTGTCAGCTCTCTTCATCCACCAAAGAAACACGGGTTCCTCTGAAAAGTACTTGCTGCAGGTCTGTGGTCAATTTGGTTGTGATGTCACAACACACACAGTCCCTCACCCTGGGGTACCAAGTGTTCTCCTTCTGTCCTGTCTCTTACACCGCTGTCCTGCATCTCCCCCAGCAGCTCTGGCTGTAAGTCAGGAGGCCTGAAGCCTGATGGGCAATGAAGCAGGCAAACCAGCCAAGGCATGGCCAGGCCACTGTCACCCTTCTGCCCCACTGCTCCATTCTGTGGCTCCAGAGACACAAGTAAAGTTACAGTGTTCCAGGTGAGAAAGATGTAAATGCAGACTGGCAGAATTCAAAATAATTCTCTGATTACTTCCTGAGGTAGATTTCCATCAGAACTGTAAAGTGCCAATGAAATTAGCTATGACAAAGGAGAAAACCTGCTTTGTCATCTGTGTGGAACTAGACACTGATTTCACCTGGAATGACTTCAGGTCTGTAGTATATAGATTTATCATCACAGTGTTACATCATTTAATCAAATAAATTATGATCTACTATATAGACTTCATATTCTTAAAGTAGCTGAAGAAAGAATTGCTGAGATTGGAAGGAAGCTCTTGAGGTCATCTAGTCCAAGCCCTGCTCAAGCAGGGTCAGCCAGAGCAGGCTGTCCAGGATGAAGTCCAGCCAGGCTTTGAATGTCTCCACAGAGGCTCTGGAGCCTCTGGAGAGCCTGTTCAGTGTCTGATCACCCTCACACTAAACCAGTGACTTCTCGTGTTCAGGTGGAAATTCCCATGTTCCAGTTAGTGTCCGTTGCCTTTTGTCCTGTCAGCACCACAGAGGACAGCTTGGCTGCCTCCTCCTTCGTGGCTTCCCACATGGTATTGACAGGTATCAGTAGGGTGCTCCCGAGCCTCTCCCCCACAGGCTGAACTCCACCAGCCTCTCTGCACAGGAGAGATGCTGCAGTCCCTTTGCTGGACTTGCTCCAGTACACTATAGATCCACAGTCTGCCTTGATAAAAAGAATTTCTCCAGTACCCAAAAACAGATCAGCCATGAGAAATATCTCCGTGAAAGGTGATGGGACAGCTTGTCCTCGATGCCATCTCTAAGCATCTGGAGGCAAGGAGGCTTATCACAAGTAGTCAACATGGATTCCGTA
>JAOEGS010001306.1:0-25582 GCA_025447755.1 Corythornis vintsioides | reverse complement strand
TCGGGCAGGGGGGTTGGACTAGATGATCTTCTAGGTCCCTTCCAACCCCTAATATCTATGAATCTATGAATGAATCTGTGACATCGTTTACTGAAAAAAAGGACATCACATGTAAGCTTTGGCTTCCCAAAAGAACCACACAGCACCTGAAGTATGCTAGAGGAGAGAGCATCCCAACATGGGAAAACAAAGACAGGCATCTGTTTCCCTATTGGAAAATCATCTCCTTTCATCCCTTGAGAAGCACTGCTAATCTTTCACACACCAAATCCTTCACTCTAGCTGTTCTGAAACAACCATTTGCAATGCAACTGAAAATCACACAGTTCCAGTAAATGCCAGAGGCACACAGCCACTAACCACGTGAGTCCCACTCTGAGCTGCTCATCAGCTCTACTCGGTGCTGGTCAGACCACACCTGGACCCCCGTGTGCAGTTCTGGTTGCCACAACTCAAGAAAGACATGGACAGAGTGGAGACGGTCCAAGGGAGGGCACTTGAGGATGCTGAAGGTCTGCAGAGCCTACCCTGTGAGGCTAGACTGAAGGAGGTGGTCTCTTCTCCCTAGAGAAGGCTTAGGGTGACCTCACCACAGACCTGCAGTACCTAAAGGGCAGCTATGAAGAGAATAGAGGATCTCTCTTCACAAGGAGCTTCATGGAGAAGACAAGGGGCAAAAGGCTCAAGCTGCACCAGGACAGGTTTCATCTTGAAAAAAGAATTTTTTTGTACAGTGAGAACAATCTATCACTGGGACCACCTCCCCAGGGTCATGGTGGAGTCCCCATCACTAGAGATTTTCAACATGTGGCTGGACAGAGTGATAGATCATGTCATCATCTCATCTCATCTACCTCCCCTTGCCACGAAAGGCTGAACCTGATGATCTTTTGGGGTGCCTTGCAGTCTGGGCTCTTCTGTTATTATGATACAAAACACTGCAGCAGAGAAAGCAGAATCCAAGCTATGTCATAAGCATTTGATGCCACCATGACCAAGATATATGAGAAACAGCCTCAGAAACCAACTCATTTAAACAACAAAATAGTTGCCTTTAAAAATGGCTACTGAGTGGCAGCAATACATGTTAACTCTGAGGAAAGCCACAGCTCCTGATAGCTTGACGCAGACCCCATGGAAGGGCAGGCCAGTGGCCAAGGTGAGCACCCAGAGTGCTGCTGGCAACACCACACTGCTATGGGTGCTGAAAGGGGGGCACAGATGCCACGAAGATGGGCAGCCCTCCCTGTCACCCTGCATGCACTGAAGACACCATCCTGACCACGACTGGCACTTTAAAGGAAACACCACTTAAGAGGAGCAATGAACTATGGGTTCTGTGATTGAACACAATGCAACGCTACTTCATAAAACTGCATTTTAGTCTTTTCATAATCCAAGTAAATTAACAAGAGAATACAGTTACAAGCACATCTAGAGGGAAAGAACATGAATGCAAAATACTTAATTCATTAAGTTTATCAGAAACCATTCAGCAGATCCAAGCACAATTCAAGAAATCTGCTGCACTTTTGTGTGTGAAGTATCTTACATAAATGGTGATCTTAGTGCTTCAGTTCTCTCTAATGAACATCATGGGACTCTGAAACACATTTTAGATTAAATGCTGGTATTTTACAGCCTTTCAGTGAAGACACCCACCATGAATTACAACGAGGTATCACTTGCCATTGGGTGAAAATGTCTTAATTTGGTACCAGGCACAGTAAGTAGGTTTAAACATCATAAAGGATAAATCTCCTGTCATAGATGGAATTCTTCTGAAATCTGGTTATTATATTGCATGGTACCTTGTTTCTCTCATCTGATTTTTATTTTCTTGAGTCTGCAAGTTGCTTAAATGTCTTCATGTGCCCTGTGTACTCCAGAGAAGCAACATGGAGTTAAATAATTACTCTCAATACTGCACTCGTACCAACAGGGGAGGAAAGATGAAAAGAAGAAATAGGTCTGCCATGAGAAGGCATCAGACTAAGACTGATGAGACTGGAGACCTGACTTTCACAACTATCATGCCTGCAGCTTCCCCTAGGTTCAGGGGAAGGCCCTGAACAAAGACCATGACACTGAGTTCCAAACTCTGCCCCGTAGTACCATCTTCAGTAAACCACCACGGTCATGCACGACTTGCCTGGCTGCAGGAGGGAACCAGTTCTGCTTCAACCCAGAAGAAAGAGATCACCAACTGGAAAGAAACTAACAGAAATAGCTCTAGAAATGCAGCTGATCTGGTCTGGAGAGCCTAGGCCAGTAAACGCTTCAGGCCAGCACCTCTCACTTAGTAGCACACTGGGATTGCTCTCCTTGATTGCATGGCAGCAAAGACCTATCTCACCCCTCTCCAAACCTATGGCTTTCAGAAACAACAATCTAGGAGACAGAAGAGAACAGAACCTGTAGGAAAGCCAACACCTGACAAGCAAGTGGTCGCCTGACCAGATGAACAGGGTGCCCCTGGCACATGTAGCCCATGAGGATCCCCGAGGTCGGCCCAGAGATGACAGCTTCCACCTCTGAAAGAATCTCTCACAAGTACACACCCTGACCCCTGTGCACTGATGGCACAGTCACCAATATTCCGACTGCACCCAGATGACAACTATCTGTCAGCAGCAAGCAGGAGGGAAAAAAACCCCACGACACACCCACAAACCCCCACACCACCCTTTTCCCCACCTGGCTTTTTCTTTTTCTTTCTGTTTGAAAAAACAGATGTTATGAGAAATCACTGCATATGCCCTGATGAGTCTTAGCAGGTTTTGGGGGAGTCACATGATCTGAATTCACAGTAAAAATACAGATGAGCTAAGCAGATTGAGAAATAAGGACAAGCAACACACTATCTGTCGGTGCAGCTCATTTAGTAGTTCCTGTCCTGCTCTCCCGGAGCAGGCGGCGAGTACAGAGCTGCTGGTGCTGCAGTCGTGGGAACGCAGCCCTTGCCAGCACACTGCCAGCTAAACACTCCTGAAAACACTCCACGAACTCCACTCGTTCCCAACAGGATGACAAAGCGCTGGCTGCACAGGAGGTGACTTTCAGGGTTACAAGCACAGGACAGAATGCAATTTCACAAGTTGTTAAAAGGCAGGCAAGTGCAATAGAAGATGAATTTTGCTTACTTTGGTTCGCCTATCTTGATACCCGGGTGTTGTGTGTAGGCATGGGAGTGTGTGCTGGGAGCAGATTTGAATGCCATGGGACAGATAGGACACTTGTAAAAGACTTCACAGTGACAACCTTGAATATGAGACTTGAGCGCCGCCACGTCAGAGTACACAACATTGCAATGCACGCAGCTGCAAAGAGAGCGGAGAAGAGTCAGTTCGGCCCCCCAGCCGCTGCCACACCCAACCAACACCGACCTGCAAGCCACTGGGAGAGGTGGACACACATACAACTGCAAACAGTGATGTTATTCTGTCAGTTCACAACCCAGCAGGAATCAACAGAAACAGAGATTTGCGTATTAGAAAGTAAGAAAAAGAATCTCCCACGTGTCATTTGGAAATCTAGGTGACATGAAGTCAGAACGTGTTTCATGGCATCACGACAAAGCAGATAGAAGAGGCTACAGGGAAACGTTCTACTGATTGTAAAAGAACGTGTAGATCCTCTGCCAATTTGGAAAGAGATTTGCAAACCCATTGTTATCAATCACATGCAGCCAGCGGATTGTGTAAGGCACACCACAGCAATTTAGAAACTGCCACCGAAACCAAACCATGGCCACTGTTCCCCTCCTTCCCATTAACCGAGACAAACGGGTGGTGATTTTCTGGACACAAAATCAAATCAGCAATTGGATTGAAGAGCTACACCGAGTCGCTGAAACTCGGCACAACTGATCTGAATCTCTGCAATTAGAGCAATCTATCAGATTGGGATTCTGAACATGGTTTTCAAAAACATACTTCCGCTGCGTCGGAAATTGGTGACCTTTCCGCATCTATTCTAAAATGGAATGATTAAAAAATTGAGTTAATATTAGTGCAAAAGAATTTCTATACACAGCGCTCCCTTTTAGTGGCATACATCTCCAGTACCAAATGCTACCAAAGAAGCTGAAGAACATACTGCAGTAAGCAATTGCAAAATAATGTCAAATGAACACATTTCTTATTGAGCAGCATTGTACAGTGTGAACACAGAAGGCCTCTACCCTTCTGAAACGTAAGGCTGGCACCCATGGTGGCAGTAGGATTGCTGCCAATGTCAAATCGGTTTCTGATACTGTTTTAATGCCCTGATGGCAGCAAGAAAGCAGGAAACACACTGCCTTCAAGAACCCCATTTTTTTTTAAAAGGTATCACATTTCAGTTTTATTAAATATCCCTGATTTTCTGTAGCACCTCGTTTACATTCTGAACACTCTTAATCAAGTTTACACCTATCTAGTCTCTGCTTACCAATGCACTTTCTAAAGATATGGTCCTTGTCTTGCTTGGGTCTGTTAAGATCTTCTCTGCTTAGAGAGGTGAACATTTCCTAGCAGTACAAAGCACAATCTTCTTGTTAGCAGCTCTACCCCTAAGGTGTCACCTCCGGAGAGTTGGGTCCCATTTGTCACCTCCCCACCCCACCCTGTCTAGAATTCCTCTCTCGTGACATGACATAAATGATCACAGTATCCACCACGACACATTTAAAGCAGTCCTTAAGGACCAAGCCTTCCTTTCTCAGACTGCTGTAACAGCTTTCTTGTTTTAACTTGGAAGGATGCAAATCAACTTAGGGTTGACATTTTCAGCTTCTTTAGTTCAGACAACTAGGCTAAAAAAATCACTGGGATCAAACTGAATTCCCTCCCAGAGGTTCTTTGTCAAGGCAAGACAGGGCCTGATGCTGCTCAGGCAAATACTCTGTGGTGCTCAGTAGATGCTGAGGACTCTTAAGGAGGACACTAACTTTCCCAGAGAGTGCTCTCCTTTGCCTAGGTATTTTTGGTTTAGTCTCATCATATACAGCAATTCAGACTTAGTGTGACATGAGATATTAGGATACATCTTGCAAAGTTTAGTAACTTCACTTTAGATTCCCAGTGATGGACTTAGGAGTCTTCTGGTGTACTGGTGTGGGCCAGCAGTGCCTGAAGATGATTCCGTGCACAAACCCGAGACACTAGACTAGAGGGAGGAGCAGCAGAGTGGAGGGAGCAGCTGTAAGAAATGCAGGACAAGCCAGACTACTGCTTGGGAGAAAAGAATAAAAGAGAGGAACTCAAAGAAACACAAAGAGCCTGGAGTTGTGCAGACTGCTGCACTGCAAACACTTCTCCCTTAGGGGGAGATTTCACAGCCTAGTCCAGGACTTGTGGCACCCTAAGGGGGAAGAAGCCACCTACTGCTGAGCTTGTAAATCACCCTTCTCCAGCAGACAGGAGGAGGTGGCAGTGGTTTAGGGTTGCTGAGAAAAGCCTGGCTGCATAGGTGGCTCTTCTGAGCTCTTCCTGTGCTGCCTGCCCTTCTACCACAAAACTTTCATTATGTGCCCATTTTCTCAGCCAGTTGCCATTACAGGGAAACTGAAGCATAAAAGGGAAACTGAAGAGTAACAAAGAACAAAAAAACCCAACCCAGACTGTCTGAATGAGAAAGGTAATTTTCAAGCAATGTCAGGCTGAAGAATCTTGACTGCCCACAGAAAAAAGCAACCAGACAGGTGCAGTACACCTGTCAGGACCTCGACAGTACATTCTGGCAATGAATATTGAAAATTACTGTTCTACCAGAGAAAACTTTCTAAAATTCAATGTTTTGAAAAAACTCAACATTATTTTTTTAAGGACCTGAAATTAAGAAAAATACATTTGAATTCTCTAGACCTTCTAAACTGTAAAGTCCTGATCCTGACGTTTTATGGCTGAATGAGATTAGCTAATATTCCGATTTAAAACCATGTAACAGTGGATGCCCAGAACACAGCAGTCCTAATGCAGTATTTATTCCAAAATTTGTTGTACTAATGGCATTGTTGCCGTGACAACCTTAAACCCGTGAAGCTGTATTCTACAAACAATGCTTATGAAAATGGAAAATTACTCTTAAAAGCATAACTTATACATAAATTGACAACAAAAGTAATCATTATACTGACCGAAAACCAACTCTTCGGGTATAATGCAGGCAGTTCTTAGTGACATGAGTCTGGAAGTGGACAGATCTGCAGATTGCTCCACATTCAGGACACGTGTATGGAGATTTATGCTGATGAATTCTCTGGTGTGATGCAAAACTGCACTGGTTAGGAAGCAGCATCTGGCAGACATTGCATGTCTTCTAAACGATAAACCAAAATAGATGAAACAAAAGGTTTGGTTCAGCTACACATAACGTCTCGTGTCAAACACTGCAATACATCAAATCAAAGGTTAAATGCCATGACTGAGATGTGAACCAAAAGAACTCGGCCAGCACTAAACACAGGCTCTGCTGCCAAACCTCGTGGGCCAAGACTGCAGCACTGACACCCAGGCAGAAAGGCATTCTGGGCTGTCCTGACACAGCAGAGCTTTCGTGCGGCGCTGCCCAGGGGACGTGCTCGTGGTCTACACACATTCACTGAGGTGCCTCACCAGTTACCCGAGCAGTGCAAGGGGCCTGAGTGCAACTTGGAGATCAAACCGTATGGTTTTAATTCAGCACACCACAGAGAGTTAAAACCCCAAACCCACCAACCATGCTGCCCTTCCTTCCTTCAGTCCTGCTCCTGAGGAACTCCTAGTCATCCGTAATACCAACAGGGTGGAGTATCATCAGGCACAAAGGGCACAGATCATCTCAAAATGTGCTCCTTAGGCTAGAACACACCACCTGCATTCTCTCCACACACTGTGCATCTGAGCCAAACTAGATGTGTAAAATATGTACAGAGCTTTTCTCTGCAGGGCAGTCTGTCCACATGCAGGGATAACTACACTGATTCTTCACTTCTGAGTAACAAAATACAAGACATTTCAAAGTCTTGAACCGCACGTGAACTCCAGGCCAGAGCAGAAACTCCAGAGTTCTGTGGGAGCTCTGTGCCGCCTTGGGGATGGCATGCAAATGACACAGCCCAGCTGTAAACAGGTGCCACACCTGCCCACGGCTGCTTTCTGTCACTGGAGGGCTGTAAAAGCATTCCAGGGGTGGTTTACAGGGATACCTCTCCAATCTCTGAGCAGTCAGCTGCATCCCGTGTGTCTGACCACAGAAGCTGCTTCACTGATTCACAGAAATGCTCACGTGCTCAAAGTCAAGCAAAACACAACCTCTGCAGAACAAGACTTTAACTCTGCTTCATTTCACAAGGTTTTGCAAGGCTTTTCAAATTGTCATTATTATTATTTCTTACGACTTGGGACTTAGGAATCTCACCAGTGACTTAGAAAGATTTAAAACCAAAACCAAGATTCCTTCATGACATGGGTATTTCAGATGAGACTTGTGTATTTTTAGAAATGTTATTGCCAAGAGTCTCACAGGTGCAGGGGCATCTGTGTTTTGCAAGAATACAGAAGCAAGCAAGAGCTGCATTATAAATGACTTGATAGCCTATGTATGAAGGAATCCTGAAATAAACAAATACAAAAGAATCCTTTTCCTCGTGACTTGACAGAAGTCACCCCCTTCCTCCAATGTGGGCAACCCTCCTTCAAATCTGTTTTAAAATCCAGCAAGATCCAGCACACATCACAGCAGAACCAGAGCTCCCACCATCCAGGCAGCGTGTCACAAAGAGCTGTCATACAAGATTCACTCACTAGTATTAGCAACTATGCTCTTAAAAAAAACCCCAACCCTGTTTCCTTTTCATCAACAGGAGACAGGCACCAACTCCAAAGATGGAAGGAAAAAGCCTTTAGAGTCACTGCAAAAAAAGGATTTTTTTCCCCCTAACAGAACACTGTTCAATATTGAGGTCTAAGGTCATTTAATTGCCTTAGCATTTGTACAGAAATACTGATACTCTAAGAACAGGTATATTCTTGTACTACAATCTGTACATCTCCATTTTTCCTCTTTTTCCAATATAGCTTCATCTACATGGGGTTTTTTTGAGGACACATGCAAATACATAAAAATACCAGTAATTTTAAGAAGAAATGTTAATCTGAACCATGCTGTGGTCACACACACAGAATCAAGCAGGGTGGTTTCACATGGTTCCCTTTTAACATTTACCCTGTGAACAAGGTGGCCTGTTACTCTGCAACAGTCTCCATCCAGACCCAGTTCCCAGGTACCCTGCTGACAGCAAGATGGCCAAGTGCAAACCATTAAAGCAGGGAAGTGAAGCAAGGAGAAGCCTACGACCTCTCATCTTCAGCTCCAGGAGCAGCTCTGCTGCCAGCCCAAAGCTCTGCAGGGAGCAGGGGCACACTGCCCACCCCTGGGAAAGCTGAGCTGCTGCCCTGAGCAGAGCCTTTGTGACACACAAGTGTGAAAGCCCCTCAGACCCGTGTGTACACACACACACACACACACACACACAGTACTCCCTCAGCTGGTGCAGGGCAATGGCTGGGAGCACTGGGAAGCTCCAGGCAGTTAACCCCTGGCTGCAGCTCGGGCACGAAGGTGACATCCTGACCAACAAGAACTACTTCAAATAAGCTTGGCACAGTGGTACTGGCTTCACTACTGCTCCTCAAATCTATCTTCTGCCACTGAGACACTAACAAGCAGCTATCTAATCCAAGAGACACTGCAGCATTACTTGGTGATGTAAGAAAAGAGCAAAACAGAACTCACTCCAGTAACAGAAGCAACCGGGGTTTGGGTAGCCCTTCCAAAGCCTCTGGTCTGCAGCCCAACAGGAGGGAGCTGGGATGCTGGGCACAGCACCACACCATTCTGACCCCAGCTCCCTGCCTGTGCACTGAGCAGCCTGACAGACTCCTCTGAACAGCAGAGATGCAGCCTGACACAAACACCACTAGTGCTGCTGGTTGGGGCAACTCCTTGGCTGTTCTGATGAGTACAGTCAAATGTTTCATTGTCACTGACTGCAGTAGAGTAAGAAGAATCTACTGTGAAATTCAGCATGTTTGCTTAGCATTTTATTTTGGGATTAAGGTGGCATTAACTTCCAGTTATCCGATTCCAACCCATACCAAATTAAAGCAGAGCTTGTGAAAATCATCACCTGCCTGCATTTAAAGTCCAAGCTTCAGAAAAAAAGGGGTTAGAAGAAAAAGTGGTGGAGGTGGAAAATAAAGATACACAAGAACTATGACTATAAAGGGAAATGAGCTACGTAGCTCCCATGGGAGCGATCCGCTTTGATCTGTCAATAGGACAGACATTAACATTAATTAGCTCAGGTTTGCTACTGTTTTTTCCCCCGAGTAGATGAGGGTTTTATTCAGCCAGGAAACCTGTCACTGAGAGGTCCCACTCCCTTTAACAGGAATGTCAATGGAAGTAAGTTATTACAGAAAGGTAACAACTTTATAGGGAACATCTTTTAAGTGCTAGGGCTGTTTTACTATTGTTTATTTTAAAAGGAACATTCTACCTTCATAGCAGGAGTTTAAAAAGAAAAAGTAACACTGAAAACATAAAACAGGACACAAATTTCCATTTCAAGAGCAATTAGGTGGGCACTATAAAGAACAGTAAGCTGCAAATAACTTTTTTTCTTATTATTTGTTTGCAAAATACAAATAGAATCCTTCCAGAGTTAAAACACCATTTTCCTCTAACTTTCCTGTCTTCTTTCCCCCACAGTAATGGCAGTTTTACAACAAAAAGCCAGTGCCAAACACTAAAAAAGAAAACAGAAGTGAGAGTATATCCAAGCTGTTACATATAATGAAAAGGTACCAAAATATTTATGAATAATGCCTAGACAGGGTCTTTTGTCAGCAAACATTACCCTGGCAGCAGTGCTGGGCTCAAAAAATAGACAAAAAGGTGGCTTATCAGGAAAGCTGGACCTAGTTTGCTGTCACTAAAGCAACTGTGCAATTAAACAGTTTCTATGCTGGGCTTTTCAATGAAGCTACAACACTACAGTATGTCATAAAATGCAGTGTAAAAAACCCAACAGCACAAAATTAATTGAAAACTGCTGTTTGATATATGAAAAGGACTAAGAAAAAGACTGAATTATTTTTAACTATTTCAACTATTGAACATTTTTGAAATATTGAACATATTTCTACAAAGAACATTTGAAGCCACATTTATTGGAAGTGTTCTTTAAAAAGGAATGTGGAAACAGCTTCCTTTCCTCCAGTGCTCTGCAGGAATAAGACTCGTTTTCTTGTTTCTAACCTGGGGATCCATGGCACAGTTGGCAGGGACTGGGGACTTGCTCACACACGGGCTCTTTGAAGAGCCAGTTTCCATCAGACACGAGCACATTGGGACGTAGCAGGCAAGGCTGTTATCAGCACCTTTATGAGCCTTCCTCCCTGCAAAGCAGCATCTCTGTGTGCCTGTACTTCTGTCCTCACTGCAGCCAGACCCTGCACCCCCTTGAGCTCCACTGCTTCCCGTGCTCAGCAATGGGGACACATGGGCAGAGCAGCAGCAGCTGCAGGGCAAAAGCAGCTGTCAGAGCAGGAAGGGCAAAAGGTGCCTCTGCACACCTGGTTGGCTCCCTCTCCACACAGAAGAAGCCCCCACAGAGAGCAGGTACATCACTTGAACTTTGTTCTCTGGGATTTCTCATTTTAGCCTTACCTCATCCTCCCAACCTGTTCTCAGTGTGTGTCTGTCATCCACCTGCTTTATCTTGGTGCCTCCTTAACTGCTTGATTTTCTAGTACCAAGAACAACAGGGTTTTCACAAGGACCACTGGATCTTATCATACCAAATGATACCTAATGGACCTATTCTGGAAAAAAAAGATCAATCTAACACCAATAAGCACCAGCAAAGCAGCTAGCTCAAAAGCAATTGCTGAGTGTGAAGTAACTCTAGAGCTGGTGCACAATATACTCATGGTCAGCCATTACTGTTCAAAAAAGCAGCAAGATCTAAGGATGAAATACCTTTGTCAGGAAGAACTTCTGCTAAGTTCTTCCTGACAAAAAGCTTAAACAAACTTGCTTTGGGTAGGTACATGTGCAGCATCTTAGAAATTCACTGGTGGTATTTCACTGTGAATCCGGGCAGTTTCAGCCTCACTCCACCAGCCAGTCAGTACAGCAGAAGCCACATAATCCTTACACTCAAGATTACTTCCACATCCAAATCTCTTTCTATTACTGTCTGTGGTGGTGGGTGAAGTATAATTGCTTAATGGTCTTGAGCTTAGTAAATAGATACTGAAAGGAACCTATCTGCACTTCTATGAGTGGTGGGGGTTTTTTGTTAATTGCAGGAGTTAAAAGCCTTCATCCTGTCCACTGCTGTGCAATTCCCAGCAATATTCCTGCCTTGGCCTGTCTGGTTATGTCCACAGGTTGTCAGCTTCCCACACAGCAAGAAGCTGCAAGACCAAGCTTAACTGAGTGCTTTGAAACACACCAGAATCCCTTTTAATTGGCACGCCCCGACAGGAATCCAGATCATGTAATTCCTGACTTTAGAGGACTATAAAATACATCGCACACTGATTCACATTCACTTTTATTGAATGAGGCGTTTCGTTCGGGTTAGGCCACGTACATTAGGAGAGAATTTGCAAATGCCTTCGAAGTTTTAACTGGGTAGCAGTTGTTCAGAGAAAAGGAAAAGAAACCCAATGTGAGTAAACAGATGGTCCCACGGCAAGAAACACATGCTCGTGGGCAGCCCTCCTGAGTGCTGCTGAGGCAGCCAGCACATGCCCCTGCAGTGGGATCAGGGCCACTGCCTGCAGCCCCTGCAGGAGCAATGCCCAGCGCGGGCCTGTGAGAACAGAATCAGCCCTGAAGACAAACCACTAGGACCTATCACTCAGATTAAACAGGTGGGCTGGTAACGAGGGTGCCAATTAAGTGGATTCCATGGCATACTCAACTTCCAAAGCACAGAAAGAATCGTTAATACTCCTCAGTTATGACCATGATTAACATCAGTGTCGCAGTGTTCGGCTGTAAAAAACCTAATGGTAAATTTTACCAAAATGATACAGTGTAAATTTCAGATGCTGGGGCCTGAAGAAAAATTCTAGGAAACCTGATTTTAAAAATGTTGACATTCAGTATATAGGTGCTTGCAAGATTTTGTGTGGGTTTTGTTTACGCTTGTAAGGATAGAGCTTTGGGTAATTAACAGCTAAAGGAAAGCAAAAGCACATCCAAAGTCTCCTAGGCTTATAGATGAAACATTGGAATGTAAACATATGATACTCTACTTGTCCACTTGTGTCTGCAGCCTGCTGGAAATGAGTAGCAAGAGAGGTCTCGTCTTGGAAAACTTCACTGCACTCCAAGCACTTTAGACTGTGCCTACAGAGTTTGGAGGGGTCTTCGTCCAGCGGCATGGCTGGGGCGACAGGGGTGCTCGCCGGGGCCGAGATGACTGTCCCAGTTATGCCAGGCTGGATCTTGGTCACCGTGTGTGTGCCAGCTCCCCCCGGGCTCTGGAGCAGAGACGTAGCACTATTGCTGGAATTAGATGCTATCATTTGATCTGCTGGGACTGGTTTTAAGATCAGGTGGGAACACTGCATCACGACTCCTTTCTCCTTGTGTCCACGAGCGTGGGAAAGAAGGCTGCATTTATTGTAGAAAACTAAATTCTTTGTACAATGATTGCAAGTCACCTCGATTCGCACGCTCCTTCTGTCATAGTGCTGGGTCAGGCTCTTCTCCAGAGCAAACGAGTCGCCGCACTCCAAGCACTTGTACCCCCGCGTTGGCAGCGTTATTCCAGCATTGGCAGGGGGGCTGAGGTTTGGGATGTAAACTGGCACGGGATTGACGCTGCTCAGCACCTTGTTGAACGCCTCCACGACGGAGCTTTGTAGAGATGACACCACCTGGACCCGAGACATTTTTTTAGAAGGCTGTGAGGCAGCTGCAGAAATTATTGCCTGCTTTATTTGTTGCTGAGGTTTCGTTAGCACTTGGCGGAGTTCAGAGGTGGTTTGAGCACCTTGAGGAAGAAGGTTCAGGTTGGCAAGATGCACCGTCTTTGGCACGAGTTTAGCGCTGGCGAGGCTCGACGCCGGCACCACCACAGTCTGCTGCTGGATGGCGTTGGCAGCCTTTATTATGGCGCTGCTGGCGCTCTGCACCGAGGCAGCAGATATCACCGTGGCCTTCACTGTGGTGTTGTTGGCAAGCTTCAGGTTGATAACCTGTGAGCCCGCTGTTTTCACTGCTGAAACCGGGAGAAAGGCGGTAGCCACAGGCTTGATAGTGACCTGCTTCGGGGCGAGCTCTGCAGACCCAACTGCATTGGTGACGACTGTGGACTGCAGAGGGGCTCTGGGAGGAGAGGACAGGACGGCAGCAGAAGTTGGTGAGGACAGGAGAGAGGTCATGGAAGTGAGCATAGAAGCAGCCTGCTCTGGCTTTTTACCTGAGTCCACATCCACCTCGGGCAGCACTCTGGTGACAGTTCTCTTGATCTCCCCAGAGGAAGTCTTGATGGTTTTGATGCGGACTTTTGGAATTGCTGGTGTTAAGCCTGCGGGAGAAGCTGGAGACCCTTTGCTACTGTTTTCACTGGAGACACTTCTGGGGCTGTCGGGTGGTTTGAGAGATGGCTTTTTAGCACTATCAATGAGGCTCTGAGATTCAGGTGATTTTTCAATTGCCCGGGGACTTTCGCTCACGTCCTTTGGCAACGGAGAAGAGTCTCCTGAATTAGACTGTAAATCTTTACTGGTATCTGTAGCTGCCTTTTTAGCACTCAGTGCTGCAATTGCAGCAATGCATGAAGAAAGCTTTGCTGATGACTTAGCTTTGGACTGTGAAATGCTGGCGAGGTTTGTTTCACTTCTTTCAGAATTCAGTTTTCCATCCAGTACCCGGTTTTCAAGAAGCTTCTCAGAGTTGTCTTTTAGCAATTTGTCCTCTGCTTTTCGAGCTTTAAAAGGCTCATAGACACTTAAATTCACAGAGTTTGTCTCTGTCTCTCGCTTAGCAGCTCTACTCTTATCTATACTACTTGAAACTGGGATTCCAGATTTAATCAAGTTCTCCCCTCCCAGTACCTTTAGTTTGTCGTATTCCTGCTGCGCCACAGATCCCGCCAAGACATTTGCTCTGAAACTGGCACGGATCTCCTCTTTGTCTGGGGGGTCATCCACCTCAATTTTTTCATCATCATCAAATTCTTCAGCACTTGATATTGGGCTAAACTGATTGAAAGCGGAATCCTTCAGTGCAGTCTCAGAAGCTGACCCGTCATCTTTAAGCGACTTCCCTTCATCTTTACTGTAGCTGTCAAGAGCTGATGAGGTCAGGAAGCCATTATGCAGGCCATTGCCTGTGGAATGGTGGCCATCCTTGTCCACTCCTTCAGAGGAATCAATAGTGCGCACGTTTTTCACGATGACACTCACGCCAACGTCAGAGGATGAGGGGGCATGAGAGTCTTCATCCGTGTGAGTGTTCTGTTTTATGTGGCTTTCGTGGTCATCATGTCCAGACTCAATAGCTGCTTTTGGATCAACCATGTCTGGTATGTCAAAGGCTGCAAGAAGGTCATCGAAATCTGGGGTCTTCATATCCCCCATGGTCATGTATTTGATTGTAAGCAAATCTGTAAATTAAGCAGAAAGACACAATCTCAGTATTCGAAGCTCTATTAGCAGTGTGTTCCACAAAGACATGTATGTTCACACACATCATGCAGAACAGTGTTCACTTCTCAGGCAGTGTTTTTGGAAATTAAACATTACAGAACAGTGTTCCACTGCAAGCAGTCAAATGATTACATCAAGAGCCAATCCATGAACTTCCCAGACTGTAACCCAGTCGTTTCCTTCTGCTCACAAATGTAACTTCAGTGACTCCCTCCCCCTTTCCCTCCATGGAAACAGCAAGGCACCTAGATTCCCATGAAAATCACAAGAGGCACTTGCAATTCCTCCCGAGTTCAGGTTTTCCTTGACATTTGTGTTATGAACCAGCTGAGCATTCTTGAGGATGCCAACAGAAGTGTTTCTAGTAATGGTTTAAGGCTGTTGCTCTTCTCTCTCTAAATTACATTGGTTTGTAGGACTGATGGAGAAAGTGCCCCCTAGTGTTCACAATGCTTTCTTGTAGTGACTGATGAAGGATCCGCTGTGTCTACTTCTGACAGGTATCTCCCCTACTTTAAAGACCTCCCATAACAGAGATTCTACAGCTTCCAATGTAATTTATGCTGGTCATTCACAATTTTCACCGTTCTCACTGTGCATTTTTACCTGTTTCCTACTGCAGAATCTATTTCCTGACAGAATCTGAATGAACACCATGTGGTTCTGTTTGCCTATCCTCTTTGCAACAGCACTTGACCATCACTTCCCTTCAAGCTTCCTTTTAGGCTAACCCACACCCACGGATTTCTAGGGTCTTCTTTCCCCTCGGGCATGATGCTGTTTTCCAGGCCCTGCTCCTTTTTCTTCACCACTTGCATCTGGAAGCTTTCAAATGCTGTCTGAAAAGGAAAACTAACTTTCAGTATACCCTTAAGATTTAAATCCCATTTTGACCTCTGGCTTTTTCCACAGACATTTCAGTAATGTGCCCACACAGGTGTGCAGGGAAATCACTTGTAGAGATCTATAAAAATGAGTAAAGAAAGCACAGACCTTCTTTCATTCATAACAATGCAGAGATATGACTTGTATTGCTGTGACAGAGCTGATTTTAATGGATTTTCTTGTTCAGTAATTATCAGACCAAGTGTTGACGTGGTCCACTTAATGTTTTCCTTGCTTCGTCTAGCTTATTAGCTCCTTTTCTTTGCACTAAATCCTTCTGCAGAGATGACCTTGGCATGTGAATTTCTCTAGCACGAATGCACCCTTGCAACTGATAAATTTCCTCTCTTAATTAACTCACTATGCCTTTCCTTAAAGGACAATATGTAGTAGCCCATCATGGTAAATGTTCATTACCCAGAACTCGCTCCTTTCGAAAAGCATACACTTATCATCTGTACTTATCAGACATAAGAGTGTCTCATAGTGCTGGTAATTATGGTTTTATTGGGTGTTTAATTACACATTTTAAAAGTCCTTTTATTCAAAAGCAAGTTTCTAGACCTCATGTATTTAAAACCAGTAATGGGGATAAAATGAACATGAAGATTTAAGGAAAGAGACTAGCCCAGTACCTAGTCCAGCTCCACTCTCTTGTAGTATAATCAAACTCTAGTTCATGGCACTTGGCACACATGGCAGCAGCCACCTTCCCCTCCTGCAGCAAAGCCAGATGATCATCACATATATGCAGTGCTGCAGGCCTGGACTGCAGACTACCCCCTGCCTGAAAAATGTCAAGATCCTGTGACAGGGCCACAATTAGAAAGGCACTTATCTAATAAATACAAAAATACACACAGTATCAAAATTACAACAAAAGTTCCTCTAAATATTAAATGGGAAAGGTTCCAGAGGCCAGAGTATATTAAATCCATGTAAACCCATATAAACAAAGCCTTAATGGTTAGGTTTTCCTAATTCATAATACTAATCATATGCACTCCAACTGTCCATCTGTCCATAGGTGTCTTTTGACAGTTATTTTATACACTCAAAAAGAACTAGAAAGTCTTCCTATTCTAACACTTCCAATTACATCACTGAGTTTAATTAACATTTAGCAACAGCAATGAATTAAGGCCCAATATACACAGTATTTTCTCCAAGTATGTTTAAGAGCAAAACTGCCCAGCAGAGGAGATACGTTTGTCCTTGGCTGAGAAACTTGGTGAGGCTAATTCCAATACTGGAAACCCTCTGTGAAGAATTCAGAGGTCCAGAGCTACAATCATCAATTTATCCATAAAGAGAACACTACACAGAGCTGCAGCTGCCTTTCCAGTGCATGTGGAAGGACCAACTCCCATGTTCTACCAGAGCATGAGCATGGAATGCTTTCTTCTAGGTGGGGGACCCAGAATTACTGCTGCCCGCACGAAGAATCTCCCCTGTTCTTCAAACTTCTAAAGCCATCTAAATTAAACAAAAGGAGATAAAAGACATGACCAGTCTTGCTAAACAAGTAAGCAACGTTGTAACCTGGACATTTTACTCATCTATTCTTCACTATTCTAGTTTTAAGTTAAATTTAATTTAAAAATCTTTAAATTCACAATTTGAAGATTCAATATATAAATTCCATCTTCTTCAGAAACCTTTCAGTAGCTCCTTCCCTTAAGGGTAAAACTCTGCCGTTTATCCAAGATCAAAATCAAGTGACACCCTGCCTGCCAGACAAGCTGCTACTCTGCTCCTTCTCTGGGCCAACGTGGTGCCTGTAAATACTCAAGAAGGGGAAATGAGGCAATTTCCTGGTTCCCTAGGAAATCGTGATTTTCCAGGAACTGGATTTCTTTGAAAACTGCTTATGAAGTGCTGAGAGCAAAGCTGAGTGTCTCCAGAGGGTGTGAAAGCCCACTGTGACAGGGCTGCCACTGAGATGATCCTCAGGGATTAACAGTCACAGTCCACCCACTCATCCAGATCTCCACAGGACAGCCACAAGCCCAGGGACTCCAGGCCCCTGTCTCTCTGTCTGGACTAGCCCTGTGTTTTCTGCCGTGTTCAGCTTAAATCCCTGCCCTCTGCTTTCAAATCTCACAGAACTGCCTAAGACTTCCAACACCTCACTCCCCGCTTTTCTGAGAGCAAATCCTCAAGCTTCCCTCAGCAGCAAGTCTGTTTATTATTTAAGGAGAAAATAGCCAACTTAAACTTCATCTCCCCATGGAACTCATGTTCTTGTGACCACATTACCTTCTCTGAATTCTTCCTACAGTTTTTAGCTTGGTTTGTAGCCAGTACAGCTTTGGCCTGTTCCCTGTCTAGGGCAGACACCTTTTCTCCCGCACGTTCTTTGAAGCAAAGGGGTGTTCTTTGCAGCTCTGTGAAAATGAGAGCGTCGAGGCGCCACTTTCCAGTGGCCACCAGTGTCTTGCTCCTGGAGGAATCATTCTAGAGCAGCCATATGGAACAATTACATATGAATCTATGAATCTATGAATTACCCTGTTATAGTTAGACAGGTATAAATTCCCAGTCAGGTAACTACTCCAGAACAAGATTCTGATCACCTGGTACAATAACTCTACTTCCAAACACAATTAATGATACTTAAATAACGTTCCGCTCGTACTGGAGCAAAACACCTAGACGGGGGTAATACCAGCTGAAAAGGGTTTTTTTGGTTTTAGTTTCTGTATTGTTATGCCAAGAAAATTGATCAGGTAGAGAAGCCAAGTGATTCCATCAGAATCACAGTAATATACAACCACACATTATGCAAACCAGCCTAATGCACAGATTAAGAGCAGCTCGTTAGTTATTCAACACATACTGGCAACGATGGCCATGACATTTGTGCTATTTCCTCTGAAAGATGGGTGTCTGGAAGCAGACAAAAGCAGTACGCTAATCCAACCAGCAAACCTCGTTCTGGAAAGGAAGAGCAGCTCTCAGATCTCAGCGTGGTGTGGCCCGCAGCACGCAGCCGGCGAGCAGGGCACGCGAGGGGCCGCTGTGACCCCCGCTGCAGCCTCTCACACTCCACAAAGGGCCCGAGACTTGCTACTCCTGCAACACTCAGACAGATGCCTCCTGCCACCAACAACTCTCATAAAAGACAGCGTTTTGATTTCTTGGGATAAAGGTCTTCTTTACCACCCACAGCATCAATAAGGTCGTGCCGGTCCTTATGTGAACACTTTGTGAAGTGTGGGGTATTTTGCAGCAATTATATATCATATCTATCTGATAAAAAAAAAGGAAAATCCAATTTGTCTCCATGCACGAGACTCCATAAGCAAGAGAAATCTCAACTTGCACTTCTAGTTTTCTAAAAGAACATTCTAGCAATTTTCATCCTCCCTTATTCCTCCCTCCCGCCACCCAAAAAACCCAACCCCAAACACTTTGGTTTTGAAGGGTTCAGCCCACTATTTCAAGTAAAACAAATTTTACCTGGGCTTTTTTTCTCACTCAACGAAGTAATCTTGCTGTTGACAGTTTGTAAGAAATTCACAATTTGTTCTTTACTAGCCCCCCAAAAGCATTCACCAGGCACTTCACAGAATCCTAAAGCAGCTGAGGCTGGGAGGGACCCCTGGAACTCCCAGCTGCTCTGCTCAAAGGGGGGTCGGGTGCAGCAGGCCCCTCAAGACACTGTCTGGTCAGGTTTTGTGACTGGGCCAGGGTGAGGTGCTACCCAGAGCTCAGCTGGTGGCTGTGGCTTACAGGGCTGTCTCTGGGCCTGATCCCACACACACCGTGCCAGGTCACACCCGACCCTGCTCTGCTTCCAGGAAAGCTGCACAATTAAGATGCTGCAAACTAATCTTGATGCTGTACGGAGGAAAAAAAAACTGGAATGCCAAACTTTCTCAAGTATTAATCCAAAATACCGCTCAGCGTTACACACATAATACAGTGCTATTCTAGAATAATTGCTAAAATATTTGCAACATTATTTTTACAAGTATTTAACGGAGACATTCAGCCACTCATTCTAGTTTGACCCACCCAGTCCCAGAACACCTCAGCAGCCTGGCTGCAAGAGTTGCTTTTGACTAGCCGATGCTACAACCAAGCAGGCCAGCAATAACCCCGCCGTGCAGGCACTGCCAGGAGCGTTCTGTTGTCCAGATAAAGCCACAGGCTGCTTGCACCTGCTCCCAGGAGCGTGACCCTCGTCAGTTCGGCTCCGGGAGGTCCAAAACCACCGGCAGCATTTACCTTTGGGATGGCAAAGGAGGGGAGTCCTGCCTGGACAGAGAGGAACGTGGCACTGGCAGGATGCTCGGGGTGCGCTGCTACGAGCCGGCGCGGGCCCAGGCCTAGGCACACGTGTGGCAGCAGATCCAGCCGCAGCCAGACCGAGGCTCAGAACTCAGGCTGCCTCCACTGCTGTCCATCCTCTCGGGCAAAGGCTGCTCTGATCACCCACGGATCCTGAGAGCCCCAGGATGCCAGATCTCTGCAGAGGGCTCTCTGCCTCGGGCTGTGAGCGTGGCCAAGCGTGATCTGTGCTCGTGTTCCCCAAGTGTGGGTTACCAAGCCACGTCAAACCAGTGAGTCAGGTATCCCCAAAAGGAACCCCAGCTGCTTCACACCTGTCAGCACATTACCACTACCCTACAGCTACTGATAAAGGCTGGGTAATGGTCTTTGTCCTCTCTCCCACCACATCCTGCATCTCAGTCCAAACAGGAGCCCTTTTCTCCTGCAGTAGGCACCATTAAGTGAAAATAATCTTGAGAATCGTTTCCTTAAGCAAATTTCTGTGCAGCTTTTTTGACAGCCAAAGCAGAATTACCTGTAGTTCAGAACTCCTTAGAAGCCTCATCTTGTAGTTTAATGCCTCCAAACAACAAGGGAAAGAGAGAAGGGGGATCCTCTGAAGCTTGTCCACTTCCTCCTCTCCTACCACCACTGAATTACGTGTGTCTGGCAAACAGAGCAAGGATATCCCAGCAAATGAGCAATGCACCTCCTTTCCCACTCCATACGGAGCTCAAAAGACCATCTCTGTCTACAACTGGCCAAATAAAAACTATCTGTATTTCTCAAGAGATCCAGTTAAGGTTGAATTTCTTGAATTACTTGAATTTCTCCTAAAATGAGAGGAATGAATGAAAAGCAGGTAAATCCCCATACCATTATTTTTTCACTCTACTTAAAAAGGAATGATAAAATGGCTTAATTCTGGACTTCCATATGTCAAATGGGATGCAGCAGTAACGTGTGAATAATATGGACATACAAAAAGCACATACAGAATTTTGAGATTCCAGATTTATTGCAAATTTGAATCACACTCTAAATGGCACTTGCTTCCTGTCTGTTTCCTTTCATATCCTTGAAGTGGATGGCAGTTCTTTCTGAAAACTACCACGAAGCAGCTGCAGACAATCCTGGAGAGCACTCCAGTCAGGCAGGGCTTGCAGCAAACAGGCCCTAAGACATCAGGGGCAAGTGGGGCTTTTTTCAAAGTACATTCCCAGAGATCTGTGTGCACCGTTATATTTTAACACACATTCACACTTCTGAGAAAACAAAAGATAGTTAATTCATTCTAAGGAGGCTTGGAACTTGAGAAATCATCCTTATTCTCAAGATCAAACACCTGAGACAAGCCTGAATGCAGAAGGAGATGGTGATGCTGACAGCGAGGACCAACCCTCCAGCATTAAGCAGCATTTTCTCCAGGAAAGCTGGCCTATGTGCAAAACCAGCATCTCCTGCTGAAGAGCATTTCCAAATATTATCACACTAAAAAAACCACCAAAACTCACCAAGAACACTGCAGACTCCAGCACCTATACAGGTTTCTCATCCTACAGGCTACAAAAATCCCTGCAAATCCAAAACCTCCTTTGCTAAAGATAACAACTGATCGTATAGATCAGAAGTCCGAACAAAACAGACACATCGGATTTTGTGACAAACCAAGAACTTGCAATGTAAAAACTGCTGACTGTGTTGGTAGACAGAAAAAAAAAAATAAAAGGTGCCCTCATGTAACACATGAATTTTAGCTGACACTTGGAAGAGAACATGCATCATCAGCAGCAATAGATACTATTCCTATCATGCAATAAGAATTCGTGGTTGCGAGCATAATTTTGCTACAGATGTCTACAGTCAAAGATAGAATCTCTGCATCCAAATGATGAAAAATAGGAACAGCAATCAATGATCTGTTTGGCATTTTGCTCCACCACACAAGCTATTCAACTGCCCTATCAAATTTGAGAAACCACACATTGTAGCTGCATTAAAACCCACAAACCCACAATTTCAGGCTAAACATCAGTATGCTATTTTCACTTTTCTGCAATTAATATCTAAATACCTTCCATAAGCCACTGCAGTCAGAAATAAAAAGGCTTCCCTTGTTGTATTGTTAGTCTGTGATGCAGGCACCCTGCCTTTCATCAGCCACCCAATATCCACAGCCTCTTGAGGCTTTTAAGACTGTCTACTACATTCTGCTGGGCACAGAGGAAAAGCCCCTCATTTCACACCAGAACAGAACATTTTCAATGCTTTGCTTCCATGTTTATCTTGCCTGTACATTGCTAAAGCAGCTACCACAGCCAGGATGGGTCAGATTTTTAAATCACACTGATGAAGGTTCTGGAGTTGCTGATTTCCTGTGATAGGAAGTAACTGTTCTAGCAAAAGAATCCCCAAGGCAAAATGTTTAGTGTTCCAATGTGCGAGCTCCAACAGCCTTTGTTCTTCCCTTTGCTATATTCATTACTGCTTTCTCCCCTCTCCCACTCTCCCTCTCTCCCAATCCTTCAGCTTTCCCTGTAAGACACAAACGCCAGCTCAAATCTAAATACACATTTATTTTTTAGATGAGAGGGGGAAAAAATTCCTATCCATTATCCATTGCTCCGCGTTAGAAGTAGCCATCCCTCAGGAGCTGATGCACTGCCCATCCCGTTTCCTTTCTCGTTCCATTGCTGCACAATACTGTAATTCATGGCACTAATAACCCACTGAAGCTCCATCAAACCTCTCAGACACATCCTTCCACTTGGCTGCTGCAAAATCCTCCCTGGCTTGCAGCAGTTTAAGAAACACCATCCATACTATTTCTTTTGTATGTCCTTTTCTCTTCTACGTTAGGTACACGTTCAGCACTGAAGACCTTAATTCAGAAGTATGCCAGGTTACTCAGATATGGCCGAACAAGCAACCTTTACCTAATCAGACAGCAAACTCAGTGCTGAGATACAGCACAGAACACTTCACTGCCATGTGCTCCACAATTTATGATTGTGCTCAGAGGCCTATTCCAGATCACTACATTGTGAAAAAACAACCACCCGCGTTTATCTGGAGAAAAGATTATTTCTGTGAAAAAACCCCACGTATTTAGCCAAGATATCAGTAAGTCTTTACAAATAATGGCTTTAATCCTATTAAAACTGGAGAACGTTAATAGCATTTCTTCAGTAACAAACAATTGTGTCCTCCCTAACGTGCCAAGGGTGCAATCAGGAGCCAGATTCACTTTCACATGCACATACCTTCACGCTGCTGTTACACTCACACCCCAAACACACATCTCACCTTGTGAACCTTGACCTTTGAAAGGTTCTCTTTTTATAGCCAGCGCTCAGTTACTGCCACCAACACATTACCTCTGCAAATACGAAAGGGTTAAAGGCAGCCCCAATCGATAGGCCTGAAAGGGAGGAAAAAAAAAAGGAGGAAAAACAAAACCAAGGAAGAAGGGGAAAGCGGTATGGCTTACAGCATCTTTGCAATGCCTTTATGCACAATTCCACAACAACAGCTTCCCTTTGGCCTGACAGAAAGGCACAGCACCCCCCCGTAACGTCTCCTACAGAAAACCACAAGACAGCACCCTGTAAATAAAACAGCATGCAAAGCAGCATTCTTCAGTCACAAGCATAACTACAATTACAAATCATTCCATTTTATTTAGTTTTAAAATAGACTGCATAACCAGTGTCCCACCCTTGCAAAGCAACAATATTTTAATAAGGGTCATAAATCTCATCTCCTGCCCATTCCTTAAGCATAAAAAGGCATGAAAAGCCAAAGTAATCTCAGTTACTGCAAATATGTACATTTATATACAGAATCCTTTATGACTATATTAGCCACATACCAGTGCTGTGTGTCTAAAGTGTGCATTCACATACTGTTTTGGGATGGTATCTTTCTGCAAGCTCCTCTGCTTTTGGCTGCCATGAAGGGAGGAAGCTATCCCACTGTAGTAGCTCAGTGACTGCATTGTGTTCAGGAGCTGATCTGCCTCAAACCAGTTCCAGCCGGTTCTGGTCACCCTACATAAAAAGCTATGGCAACCCTCGCCGAGTTGCCAACAAGTCCCTGAAAATCGCGGGGGCTCTCTCTGCCGGTGGCAGCCCTGTCCCCCTGCTCCCCTCGCACCGGCCACGCAGCCCCCTTATCCCCAGAGCCGCCCCACACGCTCCCTTCCTCTCCTCCCCCACTTACCTCCCACAACCTGGCTGAAAGCTGTGAGTGCCTGCGTGCCTGTCTGTAGCTAACAAAGAGACCGCAATAAAAATCCTCACAGGATCTCTCTTGCAGCACAGCACCAGGCAGGCTCGGCCACAGCACGGGGAGACGGGCTGCTAGCCCGGGGCTGCTCCCCCCTCTCTGCTCCCCCCAGCACCAGGGTGGCTGCTCGGCAGCGACACATCTGCCCCGCATGCCCACGGCCGTGGGGCGGCCGGGCGGGCTCGGGCTCTTCTCCCGGCCGCCTGCCCCACTCCTCGCCGCCCCTGGGGCCGCCCGGCTGGCATTCCGCTCTGCCCGGCTGACTACAAAGCTCCCCACGCCCTCCCCTCCAGACACCCATTCCGCAGCAGACAGATGCTGCAACGCGGCGCCTCGGCCCCCTCCTCGCAGCGCCCAGGGGCTGCTGAGCTGGGCTCTTCTCGCATGGATCTGTAATTTTATTATTTTCCTTTTTCTGGCCACTCGATTATCCTCGAGGCGCTGAGAGCGGCGAGCTGCAGACCCACGCCTGCCACCCCCAGCAGCGGGGGAGGCCAGGACAGCGGCTGCAGGCAGCCTGCTGGGCTCCCACCCTGCAAAGATGGCTGCTGGCCGCAGCCGCCCGCTCGGCCCCGCATCCCCCTCTGGGGCGACTCCTCGGCAAGGTCACAGCTGCCTGGGGTGCCAGGGCCCCTCCGGGGGAGGGCTCCGTGCCCGGCTCTGCCCCTGGCAGCTCCGCTCCTGGCCCGCTCCCCTCGCTTCCTCTGCCACCGAGGGCCTTCCTGCTGTGGCTGACGGCACCCCAAAGCCAGACACCGTCACCCCGCTGCTGGGTTGGCTACTCACCCTCGCACTGGTAACAACCAGTAACTACCTCCGCCTACGCGCCAAGCCCCATCCTCTCCGGGGTCTGCCGTGGAATGGCTCTTCAGCAAGGCTCCCCTCCAAGCCAGCTGCCACGCCAGGCTACACCAGCCAGCCCCTCTGCTCTCCGGGCTGCACCTGTAACTGTTAGCAGAGGTCTCGGGCACAACCCTTCACCCCCCCTTCCCCTGCGGAGAGAGAGCTGAGATCTGGCACTTTCTCCACATCCCTCATCCCCACCCCATTCTGGGGAAAACGACCATGTTCTTCCGCTGCCTCAGCCCCGTCCTCTCCGCACAGGCGGCTCCGACCGGCCCTCCCTCGGCCCCTCGGCCCGGGTGGGCTGCTCCCGCCTCTGCGGGCCGCCGTGGCCCCGGGCACCTCGCTGACCGACCGCGGTCCCCTCCCCTTAGCGCGGCGTCCGCGCCCCCCGCGCCGGGCCCGCTTGCTCACCGGCCCGGGGTCGGCCCTACACCAGCGGGCCCTGCCGAGCCCCGGGCTGGAGGAACGGTCCCCGCCGCCCGCGGGGGACGCCCGGGCAGGGGAGGCCGCGGCCCCTCCGGCTGCAAAGGGAGAGCGGCCGAGCGGGGGAAGGAGCGGGGGGGGGGGGGGGGGGCGGGGGGGGGGGG